>BGPR01000077.1:529413-556538 GCA_013235015.1 Araneus ventricosus
TTGAAAGACTAATGACTTATCAACTGAAGTGTGGGTGAAGAATATTTCGGTCAAAAAGGGGCGCTAGTTAGGCATTAAAAATTAAAACAACGAACATAATTTGTAATAGAATGGAATATAATGGATTTTAATTACATAAATTTAACTGATGGTATATTTTAATAAAAAATGAATAAACCATGTCTGTTAAAATTAAAATCCGTTAAGTCACCATAAATATCAAACGTACTATCATAGACAAAATCGAAGAGAGTTTGTAACACCTGTAGGTCACAATAAGTCTTGTTTTAAGTGATGACCACCTAAAATAAAAGCGACAAGTAAGGTCGCTTGTCACTGATTAAAATTTAGACGAAAAGTATTCTCATGAAAGAATGAGTAACATGTATCTTTTGTTTTTCAAAATTAACCAGTTGTTCGTGTTATGCAAGTTAAAGCATTATTCATTGCAGTTTATAAATCAATTTAAGCCCGAGGGAGAACCGGTGAGCAAAACCATCAATTCGAAACTGCAAACAGCCCACTCGCTACGTCTGACTAATTGAAAACGTGAGCGTGATAAATACTACTGTACAGCATAAACAAGTACATTGACTACTGCTTTGTTAAATTTAAATGAAAGGCAAAATTCTAGCTTCCAATGTATCGGAAGAAAAGTTAGAGGTTGTCCTGTGCAATTTTTCCAGGCCAAATTTAATCAAGATAAATCTTAATTAAAAGAATACAGAAAGAAAAAAATAAATGCGAATCATGGGTAACCTGCAAGTCAAAATATTAGTATTGAACTCGATCATCATTGCTGACAGTCAGCCCCTTGAAGTAATAAATCCACTGGACGGTATATTTCGTTCACCAAAATTAAAATGATGAGTTATTAATTTTGTTCACAACGAATTTTTCCTACAACTAATGAAAGCAAATTTGAATTACAGTCGTACCTCCGAAAAGCGGACAGTCACGGGACCAAAAGTTTTGTCCGTTTTTAAGAGGTGTCCGCTATTGGGGAGGACAACCTTTTTATAAAAAAAGTTTTGGCACTTCTGTTTGACATTTGATTGTAAATTACGGCTGCAATTTTAATTAAAAAAGAAAAATTAATTAGGTAAGAAAAGAATAACTATTTACTACTTTACCTTTTAATTGTGTGCTAAACCTTTTATCTTGCATTAAAGACCCATAAAAGTCGCGAAAAGTTCGTTGTAAAGACGCATAAACATATATTTTTAGCTTGCTTGTTTTGTTTTTAATTTTGAAATGTTTGCCAAAATAATTGAAAGCTTTTCAAAAATACCTGTCCGCTATCCAAAGGGAATAACATGGATTTTCCTATATAGAAGGACCGGGACTCGTAAAAATGTCCGTTAATTAGAGGTGTCCGCTATTCGGGAGTGTCCGTTAAGGGAGGTACCACTGTATAACTTTAGCACTTTAATTTTCTTAACTTATCATTTTTTCAATTAAGTTGTTTTAAATAACGTATAAAATAGTTATTCATAGCCAAAATTTAAGGCATTTAAAACGTAGCATAATTTCTTAAACAACACTTGCTAGAGTTGTCAAAAGTTTAATGAACGAGTTACGTTAGTGCTTCCATTAAAATCAAACCGTCATTTTATAAAAAAAATAATAAAATATTGTGAATTTTGAAAAATAAATTAGAATTTTCAAGGACATTGCTTCCTTTAATATTCCATATTTTGTTTTTTAATTCGTTGCATTTGTATATGGTACTATTAAAATTTGTAACCGAATGATTTCGAGTAATATCTACTTCAACTAACTTAATTACTTACTTACTATCTTAAAAATCTGAAAATTATAGCTAAGCAAGCCTTGTTATTCATCTAAATTGAAGTATAAGTGATTCATCCGAAACACGTTTGACCCTTTCCATATTCACCCTATAGGTCTTCTACATCTTAGTACTGCATTCACGTAAAACATTAGTTAATCTCTACTAATAATACAAGCAAATGTGTGTATGTCTATTGGCGCTGTACCGGGTTGGCTGTTGGATCCAAATATACAAATATCATCCGAAACACGTTTTACCCTTTTCCGCACTTCCATATTCATCCGATAGGTCTTCTACATCTTAATAATGCATTCGCGTGAAAACGTAAAACATTAGTTAATCTCTACTAATAATACAAGGGAATATGTGTGTGATTATTGGCGCTGTACCGGGTCGACCGTTCGATCTAAAGATACAAAATTTGGCACAGATATACTTTGGAGGGTGGGAAAATGAACCTTGGAATGGGTTTTTCGAAATTTTAATAAATGAAAAATTAAGTAAAATTTTGGTGTTTTCAGACAATGCCTTTCAAAAATCATTTTTACACCCCCTAAAAATGCAAAAAAAAAAATCTTTTCAGTAAATTTCGTACGAAATTTCCCGTACTTTTAACACATTTTAAAAAATATTTTTATGCATAATATTCAACAATGCCTTTTAATGTTATTATGAAATTCAAATCACAAATCATCAGTTTTTATTCACTAATATCTAATTACGCGTTTTTCTTTCATTGTTTGAAGCTAAAAAATTATGACTCTGCTTGTTTTTGTTTTTTTCACATTCTTTGGTAAAATTATATTGAATTTTACTATCTCTCTTTTATTTTGTCAAATGTTTTGTGTAATCTCTAAATAAAGCCGTCTAAGATATTAAATATGTTAGGAAATCGATCCGATGAGCTGAATATCTACTGTTCTCTAATTCTTTTTATCCTGACATTTTAATCCATCGAACAAACTACGTAAAATACGCCGCAATATTTTAATGCTGGAAATTATTACATATTTTGCATGAGTAATAAGAAAGTTAACTTGGCGCTCGCCATGTGCAATTAGACGTTGCGTCTTGTGACTTTCAGCCACTAGGGACGTTCATGTTCACAATGAACAAAATAGATGGAATCCTAGTATAATGACACGTCTTAAATGTCTAACACAATTTGATGTTTAAAAATACTCTATCATGCGAACCATGTAGCGGAGACTTGGGAGGCTTGATCAATTTTTCAATTTTTAATTTTTAGTTTGGAATAAAATAAAATTTAAAAAAATGTTTTCAGTCATTATTAAAGGCTTATTTGCCTTTTTTGTTGTAGTATTTTTTTTATTTTTGAAGAACCACTTTTGAAATAAAGATAAATTTTTTTCCAACAATTAGAAAAGGGATCAAGTCTCCCCAATTGCAGGAAGACTTGATCCCTTTCCAAGGGAGACTTGATCCTTGAAACAGATGAATTGAAATGATTCAAATTAAGTAGTCGAAATCAAATTCATAGTTGACTAACATGTGAAAAAGGGAGAAAAACACATTTAGAAAATTCTACATTATTGAAAATGACTGTTTCCCATATAAATGATTGTTATAGCTGAAATTAGTGATCAAATAACATTTTCAAAGCTTGAAAAATCAAAAATAGATGTTTAAATTCTTGCAGTTCGAAGAGTTCCACCAAGCATGGCTGGTTTAGGTAGTTTTTTGACAATGTCGTCATTGTCCACAACACTAATGTCACCATTTTCTGGATAAATAAATTGGTTGGAATGAAGTCCTCTTTTTCTTAGAAAATTGATTTCGCATTCAGATGATGAAATCTTCTTTTCAATTTTTCCTACGGAATGACTAATTTTCTCTTTCCGTGAAACCGTCACCATGTTCTTGCTAACCATCATGTGCAGCCACATATTAACTTTCCACCTTTGTCAACCATCCAAAATCAAGGTAACCATATTCTAAATAATATTGATATTATCTAAATGTGACTTGAAAATCACAATGGCGAGTAGGGGGGTAATAAAATTATTAATATCAATTTAACTTAACTTTGGGGACACTTGATCCCAGGATCAAGTCTTCCCTAATGTGCATGTGTTGGAAAAAGAATTGTTAAATCAAAAGTAAAGAAACTGTATTGGATGTAAATAACAACATTTAAGCAGTAAGGAATGTTAGTATATTATATCAATAAACTTAAGTAATTTAGTTATATTTAGCAAAAAATAAGAAACATAAACTACCTACTCCAAAAGAAGTTTGGCTATAAGAAATCAGAGATTCCTTTCTTACAACAAAAATAAAAATGGCTGAATGAAATTCTGTTGTCAGATCTGTTGATAAGGAATCACTTTATTAGTGTTGCCAGTTTCTGAGACATTTTTTTCTCTGGTTTTAGACCTAGGGATCAAGTTTCCCCTACAAATTGTACATAAGAGACTCAATTAAAATGAAACTTAGTATTGCCGGCGAACAAGCTGGTCGTCAAAGGCAGCTAGTGATAAATAAAATGAATTAAGTGTCGTCGTTGTGATCTAATTTTACTAGGTCCGCTATTAACATCACTCATGTAACTTCAAAAATTAATTTTCATCTGTAGTCTAAAAAAAGTAGGTAGTTGTTGTAAATATACATAAAATACATACGTTGAGCTACAAAAGGCATACTCACCCGTTGAATGATTTAAAAGAACTATTTTTCGTGTTAAGTATAAAATTTTTAAACCCTTCTATTTAATTTCATTTGTTTCTTCATTCTAACGATGGTATTTTGTAATAGATCCTTGATTTACTTCCTGATGAGCTCAAGTTTTGAATTGTTGTAAACTTGATTGTGTTCTCATTGACAATAGACTATTTTAATATTTTCAGAAGTTAGCCTTAGCTAACCAATAGAATTTAATTAAATTTTGTTTCCGTACAAACTCGTAGTTAATTCGAGAACAATTGTTTTCAGATTTTTTCATATTTATAATAATGAATAATAAATTAAAAACTAACAAGTCGACAATAATTAAGATTAAAAAATCTTCCTTTTAGTATACTTATAAGAGCGCATTAAAAAAAAACTGTCTTACAAATTAATTTTTGCGTAAAAGATCGATTATTGAAGCTAAAACTGAGTTATACTCAAATATACAAATTATTGTTAAATATATTAGGACTGTATTGAGAACTTTTTTTCTGGGCTTTATGGTATACCGTGTGAAAAGAAATTTAGATTAACTGAGATGTCTGTGTAACTACTTGTTTCTAATTCTTTAAAGGTAATCGAAGGAACTCAATGATATTAAACAAATTCTTTTCAAACATAGTTTCATTAGGCAGAATTGTATAATAATCAAAATCAATCGATTAATAATCGAAAGCAAATTATGATAGAATTTATCAATTATTTTTAAATAAATTAGGATCAAATTCGGGACAATGTAGCTCGGCACAAAGATGCACTTCGTCGCTTTCCATGTACCGTGGGATCCAGCTGTGACTGGCTATAGTTTGAAGCATCATCTCTCTCGTGTACGAAGTATTATACAAAGAGAAAGTAGTGAAATTGTCAAACATTTCGACTCGAAATTTGACGAGTCCTCAGGAAACATACCATTCTTGAAATAATAATGACTCCCTGACCATCGCGGAACACGATAACTCTAAAAACGGAGAAAGCTAGACGAATGACTTCTAGTATATGGTCTTTTAAGCAATATCATAGACGTACATCAAACTTCGAAAGAAATCCATTTACGGAAAATTTGTCTATCTTTTTGTCTGTCTGTGTGTACACAATGTAATTCTGCAACAAACAAACTATATGGCCAAAACTCGGTATATGGTTTTATTTTTAAATTTGAAGATCTGTGGTAAATTTTGAACCAAATTTGTGCACGTGTTAACTTGTGTCTATCTACGAGTATGTGAACACGATAACTCAAAATGTCTATCTACGAGTATGTGAACACGATAACTCAAAATGTCTATCTACGAGTATGTGAACACGATAACACAAAATGTCTATCTACGAGTATGTGAACACGATAACTCTAAAACGGAACAAATCTGGTAAATGAAACTTCGCATGTGGTCTTGGTAGATCTTTATCAGAATCCAAGAGGTTCAAAATGCAAACCCAGTTCTCGCCACAATAAAACATAAAATGCGCCCTATTTCTTAAGTATACGAGAAAGTCGAGGGGGAACACTTTCGCTTATTTTATATCTTTTTGAGACGAGAACCTGCATCTATTTGAGCCAACAATGCTTGTTGCGAATTACAGACAAATGTTAGGGTCGAAGATATCAGTAGTTATAAGGATTCACAATATATGCTAATGCGTTTCTCATATTGCACGTGCGTCATATCCCCACTCGTTTTTGTCTGGAAAAACATCCGTGAGAAAAACAGAACGCATTTATATCAACAAATATAACATATGATCCAGAAAAGTTATTCGAGCACAACAACTACAGGAGTAATCACCAAGCCGAAGGAGACAGGTCATTCCTGCGAGGTTTCGGTGTCGCCGCTCGGTTTTCCTCGAAAAAGGCCTGCATAAAGGACTTTTAATAAAGCTTAGCAGCTCGTTACCAGACGTGATTGAGGCTGGTGGTTATCATTCTTCTTGCGCTTTCGGAAGGAAGAATGCTGGCTCAAAAGCGCAGTATGGGGTAGAGGGGCTTGGCATCTTGGCGAAGGATCTCTGGTTGACCTTGTGCTAGTCACAGAGAAAGCCAGTTGGAAGGATTAAATACTTTTTGCCATCCAAGAGGGACCACGGCTGCGATATAATTGTTAATTTTAAGGTCAACCTTTGTGTGCATAGTTACTTGGATTGGTGCCACCAAGAATCGTGGTTTTGAGATTTGCCATGTGTTTGGCGCAGTATAGCCATTGGTGTCTCTTGCGTCAGAAACGCAACCAACCAATGGATCTATTAGATTCGTGAAGATTGAAATAATATTCTAAGCCCTTTAATTTCTCGTATACGAAATATGCATTGCGATATTATGTATTTTGTGCATTGCATTTGAATTATCAAAAGATTTACTCTCGAGAGTTTGACAAATATCAACGTTTTGTACATCCCATAGTCTGATAAAGGCATTTTTGCAATTAAGACTGTCTGTCTTTCTGTGTATAAACGTGATAGGTTATAAACAAAACGAGCTAGATAGATGAAATTTAGCAAACGGTCCTTGCATCGAAATTGAAAATCTTTCACGTGAAGTACCAAATGCTTCAACAACTTCCTTTTCTTAAATACATACTAAATTTTCTTCCCTGGGATATGAAACTAATAAAAATTTTAATATGATCATTCTCATTTACTTTGAAAATGTTACACACATTTTTTAAAAACTGTATTGATTTTTATTTTTGCGTTACGACTGATTAAATGTATTTTTGATGTTTTTATTTACACTCACGTCGTTACTTTGTTTAGTGAAAATAGTAAATACAGTAGGAATTGGCTAATTCGAATGTTCGTCGGTAATTCGAATTATTTCCTTTGATCCTTTAAATTTTTTATAAACTTAATGTGAAAATATCACCGATAATTCGAATTCATTTTGGTTAATTCGAAGTCAAAAATAATATTTTTCTTAATTATCTTCGTTAATTAAATTATAGTATCCTCAGTGATTGTGAGTGAAGAATTTTTGTGGCTCTTAATTTGCTCGAAGATTTAAGGGCTGTACGTCGTGTTGTATTAAAATGTATTCATTTAAAAATGCAATAAAAATTTATCACTTCTTTTAAAGGACTTTGAACATGTTATATGTGCATGTGTCTTAAAGAAATCTACGTCCAATCTTATTCATGTTTGCTTACACTAAGTTGCTGGTAATCAACAGTCAAGAAAAAATTTCAATATTATCAGCCTTATTCTTGCCAAAAGTCAGATCTTCAGTCTAGATCCTTAAAAATCAGATCTGCCAACTGTTCTCCTACTTAATTCTTTCGTTGATTACGAAGTTCAATAATCAACATCTGTAGCGGTTACACTTCACTGCCTTCTCCTTTTTATGATAGGTGGCGCTACTAGAGCCATCCGGGTTTTTCCCATGATGCCTCTCTCTCTTCTTCTTCTGTGCACTTGTGTTGTTGTTCTCTGTCTTGCGTCTTGTACCTTTTAATCTACTGTGTCGTGGAACTTAGCCATCTAATAAAAATGGTTCCTGAAATTGAATTAATTCTTCAACAGCGGCATTCCATATAAACATGAGTCTCGTTCCTTTACACATCTCAATTTGAATATGGAATTATAACATAAGCATAATAATACAATCATGGTCAAACAATAGACTCTAAAAAATCTTCAAGACAAAAAGTCTTTCTAGTGATACCATGAACTCTTTTGTTATTATTTAAGTTCTTTCTTTTAGTTATATAATTTTGATCAAAATTTTTCTTTTTCTTTAGGTTGCTAGATTGTTTTTTAAAATTTTTTTCTGGTCTGTTCCCACTTCATGTCCACCTAAACCGATTACAAAGAATCATAATGATTCTAGATACGGGAACATGAAATGACGTTATATATATACTAGGGGGTTACACCCCTGCTAGCTCCGCTCCCCAACCCCCAAGAATCACGTTGTGATTCTTTTGGGATCACTGCGTGAACCCAGCTAGCTTTGCTCGCTCCCTATACAGTTATGCATTTCTGCTAGTAATATGAAATTATAAATACATTAATTACTGAAAGTAAATTTAAATTATCTGAAATTGCACGAACTCCTAAGATTAATTTGTCATCAATTTCTAAAATTAAAATCTTCTGGTAGCACAGAGATATATATGTAAATGTTAGAAGGAAATCTGAATGCTAATATAATAATTCTCAGATGTGTAATAATCAAATTTGTTTACATCAATCAGAAATCAGTCATCTAAAACTTCTTTCCATACACAATTGACAATATTTTCACCAGTTTCACTTTCCCTAACTTCATTCCACCAAAATTTTAAACATGCCCTATTTTCAATGAAATGTTGATGAGAAGAACTTTCCCATATGCATTCACACTCACTCTAATTATTAATTAGCCAAGATAGATATAACTTTTCTCTCTTGGCAGTTATTTATGCGTTCAACCTCAGAAGTTGTCAAGATAACCCATTTTACAACCCTCTACCGAAAAAAGGACAATTTAAAGAGAAAAGTGGCTTGAAAATTGCTCATATTAATTATTCAAAATTAAAACTATAATTATTATCAATTTTAAAAAGCTAAAAATACATAAGATCTTAAGTTGACACATGCTATGTTGCTCAGGAAGCTTCTCCACATGTATACAGACTCGCTCCAGTTAAAACTTAGTCAAGAAAGATGCATAATTTTTCTCTTGGTAGTCACTTATATTTTTTAAAACTCGGGAAATGTGAGCAATGGGAGAGATAGAAAAAGCCCATTCCTCAATCTTTTAACTAAAAAGGAATATTAAGGAGACATTCATTCGTTTGCCTAATCGAGAAACAGCAAGACTTTTAATTTTTTCTTTCTTTTCAAACTATTTAACTAAAAAAAATCGTTGTCTCAGACTTTCCGCCGATGTAAACAAACTAAACTTGCGAGCTTTTGCCAAACGGCGATTAAGAAATTCGACGCTTTTTTGTCGCCACATAAGATAATTATACATATATTGTTGCTTTTTTAACCAAAATTTTAAACATGCACTCTTTTCAATGATATGTTGCTCAGAAAAGCTTCCCCACTTGTATACATCTTCTTCTTTAAGAGCATAACAACCTGTTGCAGGTCTTAGCTGCCTCGACAGCACGCTTCTTCCAACTCAGACGATCCAAAGCAACTCTTTGCCAGTTTTTTATTTTCAAAATTTTGATGTCATTTTCTGGATCGTCCAGCCATCTTGTTGAAGGTCTCCCCTGGGGTTCTTGAAAGTGTGCAATCTAGTCGGGTTATTTTCGGGGGTTCTCCAGACATGGCCGAGCCATCTCAGTCTTCGGATGATTTGTACAACCTGAGGCTCTTTGTAAAGTCTATAAAGTTCAAAATTAAATCTGGTTCGCCAGCACCCTTGTTCTTGTACAGGCCCGAATATAGTTCTTAACACTTTTCTTTCAAAAGTTTCCAGAGCTCGCTGGACACTTGTATACATACTCACTCCAGCTATTATTTAGTCAGGAAAGATACAACTTTTTTGTTTAGGTAGCCATTTATATTTTAAATCGCAGAAAATTTTAGTTGTTGACAGATGATATAACCCATTTCACAATCTTTTAGTTAAAAAAGGACAATTTAGGGTGAAAAATAGATTGAAAATTAAAACCCACAATAATTATTTACTTTTAACTTTTTAAAATTGATAAGATGGCTTTTTTCAAAATGTTTGCTTTTTCCACAAAACATGTATCGTTTAAATGAAATGTTGCTCAGAAAGCTTCCCACATGTATACAGATTCACTGCAGTTACAGCTTAGTCAAGAAAGGTACAAAATTTTTCTCTGGGTAGTCACTTATATTTTTTAAAACTCAGAAAATGTGAGTAGTGAAGAGATAAAAAAAAAGCTCATTCCTGAATCTTTTAAGTAAAAATTATTAATAAGGAGACGTTCATTCATTTGCCTAATCGTAACTGCAAGACTTAAACTTATTTTGTTCAAACTATTTAACTTTAAAAAAAATCGTTGTCTCGGTCTTCCCGCCGTAATAAACAAACAAAACTTGCCAGATGTTGCCTAACGGCGATTAAGGAATTCGATCATTTTTCGTCGCTACATAAGACAATTGTATTTTTAGATGTAAATTGATGAGTTATACAGTTTATTTTGAAGTTGTACAATACAACTTCAATTGTACACTTTTAAATTGTTCACTTGTTCTATACAAAGTCCTATACACTCTTTGCTTATTAAAACTTGTTAATAAAGTTATAATTAAATTACTGTTAATTATTATCAATTTATTAATTAAAATTACCTATTATATTATTTATTAAAACTACTAAATATTAAAATAAATCTTTACAGCTATTTTTAGTTTATAAAATTTTGATTTCTCTCGATGTATTCATTTTTAGACTCAGTTTTTCTGAATTCGAATTTTTGGATAAATTGAATCTCTTTTTTAGTCCCATCTGCTTCGAAATAGCCAAGTTTCATTGTACATTTCTTTATGTGCACTTTATAGTAACTATAGTTAAAAATAAGTTTTTAAAAATATTGTGGAGATCAAAGAAACCAGAACATAACTATTGCTTAAAGGTCATGTTCTGATTTCTTTCATGAAATCATTGGAAAGGCAATGCTTTGAGATTTTAACCTTTAATTAATTGGATTATATATAATAGAATTAATTAATAGTTAAGTAATAAAGCTGAATCCTTATAATCATCCGAAGGGGACGCTTTAACACTTTGCACATGTATATCGAGTGTGGCACTCAATATGGTGCATCATTTTAACCTTTTGAATAGATTTCGGTAGTTATAAAAGCCATAGAATGGCAAAAAGTCACAGATTCATTTTGAGAAACTAGATCAACCAATAACTATATTTTTCAGCTTCCAAAACTCTAAAATGAGATTTACAATCATACATTAATGTTTATACTTCAAATTACTTTTCGGAGTGCAAGGGACGACAAATTTCCTATTCTATTAATAATAGAAAAACAAAAATTTTTTTAAAAAAGTATATAGAAGAAACAAAAGAATTAAACAATAACTATAACAATACACCTATACCACACTTTTTTTTATTTTTTTGTTTTTCTATTATTTGTATCTGTATTTTATTAGAAGTTGCTGCAATGCGCCGTTCTATATAATACAAAGGAGTTTTAATTAATTTTGATTGATTAATTTTTATTAACTTTTAATTTTTAGTATCTTTAGTTAAATTTTATTAATTGTAACTCCTATTCTATTTCCTATTCTATTAAGTTTTGTTCGACAGATGCTTTAAAACATGTGTCTGCATTGACATGTAAAGCATTGTTCGCATAAATATGAAAATGTTTATATGCGGTAATTTAACTTATTGCGATTACATTTCATATAGTTTAACTTGATTGTTTAAAAACAATGGAAATCATTTAACTAGCTCATGGTAGAATTATTTCAAAATTATTCATTGAATTCTTACTTTTCCGTTGCACCTCTTGCATTTCACTATGCTGTTATGGTTTAATATTAAAAAAAAATATTTTAATCATAAAGTTATTGTTTATTGTTCATTTTAAATTAACTTTATTTATGAAATGAATTAAAAGTTATGCTATTCATTTCCAATTTAAAATGAATATAATTTTAATCGAATTAGGTTAATATATTTAAAATTTTGTCGTTGAAATCATCTAAAAAGAATACTGTTTATTAAAGTTGATAAAAACTTAGCTTATAGAAAAAGAACAAAATTACATTAAAGTATTTTTAATGTTTATTTCAGTTATTCTTATGTTTGGCAATGCTTATAATAATGATTTTCTATTTTTCTAAAAATCGTTTGGTTTTAGAGTTTTCTAATACTTGTGTAATAAGTTTTCGAATTCCGAAATTCATAAATAAGGAAAAGTCATTCATATCAACCAGCGTGTCTCTTATTTTAGGATTTTTTTATTTCAGAAACTGTTTGGAACCCAAAATAGAATGCTTAGCCGATGTTTTTGAGATCCGCATTAAAATCAAGACTCCAAGAGTATTTTCATCTGATGCCAATTTATTGCGCATCATTGTTTGAAATGTGAGTATTCACAGTGCATTTTTTTATTTTATGAAAAGAATGAATGAATTAAGGCTTCATTCGTATTCCAGAAAAAAGTTCCTTTTTAAACTTTCATCAAATATCGCTTAAACAATCTTTTGTCAATCATATTTTCAATTCACTGTTTTGTTAAATTATTAAATTTCTTTATCTAACAAATATCGCGATATTTGTAAAGAAAAGAAATTTTTATATAATTTCTCTGAAGAAATGTTTATGAGTATAAATGTTCTTGAGTTTATAATTTAATTACTTTTCTTGCGCATTTTTTCTGGTAAAGCAATGCTTATTCTGTTCTAACTAGTTATCAGAATGCTAGTTAACCACATCGAAAAGTAACTTTTAAATCTAAAAATTTCATAAAATTTTATTAAGGATTTTTGATCATAAAACTGTATCTGTCAGTAGTTTACTAAAAACTACTGTTGGTTTTTCTATAAGAATTTAGTTATGGTATTTTATCACTTAATATTAAATCATTAATGTTGAGTTCTATGATTTTTTTCTGTTTGTCCTGCTGTTTAGTACTTTGCAATTTTATAGTATTTTGATTTTTGAATTAAATAACACTCCTTATAAAAGAAATTATATGTTGAATTTTGATTTTAAAGCTGTTTTTTCACTCCCATTTCCAAGCTTTGTCATTAAAACTATCAATTAGTGCCAAACATTAGGATAAAGCCAATTTTATGTCATTATTGGGGAAGACGAATATAAAGGAATAATATAAGGGAATATAAAAAATATATAAAGAAATATGAAGAATCTGCAAGTATTTTTCTTTGATTCTTTATATATTCTTACATAATTACGGAAATTAATGAATATTTCCATGGTTAATTGTTATAAAAATAGTTTTCTTAAATTCTAGGAATAACATAATGAAAAAAATAGCTTATAGCATCAAAGTATACAGTTTTACTTTCTAACATTTTATAACACTTTTAAGTAAAAAAAAATCATTGTTATTTTATATAACTAATAAAGAAATGATTTAAAATAGTTTATACTCAAAAAACATTATTATTAGAATGAAAATAGTAGTATTATTATAATTAAAATGTTTATTTATTTTTTTCTATGTAAATAGTTCTGTTCTTTGTAAATAGTCGTCCCTGTATGCTAGCCGAGACTGAGTTGCTAATTTATTTTTTTTTATTTGTTGTATAGTACCGTGTTAATTTTGTGGCTTCTTGTATTTTTTCTTATTTTCTTTTTATTATTATTTATTTTAATGCTATTTAGTTATTAATCGAGAAATTTTGTATCAGAAAGTTTGAAATTGCATTTAGGAAAAAAAATTGAAATTGTGATAAGAAAATGTGTATAGCTTGTTTTAGCCTTTATTTTATGAAGGCAGCCTTGTATAGAATTTTTGTGCTCGAATATCGAAATTGCTGGCGTTCTTCGGAACTGTCAGTGGCGCGAAATTTGTATGACCGTAAGGATAGGTCAAATTACTAGTTATATCTAATTAAAATGCTTGAAACCAATATGGGCAATAGTTTTAAACTTTTGCAGAGCATTGAGACGATTTATTTTAAACACAGTAACGATATAGATATAAATAATGCGTAAATATGATAAAATATGCGTAATAATGAGTAAATATGATATAGATATAATTAAATATTTTTAATAACAGGAGTGATTGTGTTCCGGTATTATACCGGAAATCCGCTATTTTCTTCATCCTTAATACCGAAATTCCGGTATTTTCTGATAAATCTATTTTTTAAAACTTAAGAGTGCCAAAGACTCAAACTACTACGGTTCTCCGTAGTTTCTACGCAATTTAGGCTTCTACTACGGACTATACAAATTATAATCCATACGACGGAAAACTTTGATTTTTATTTTCGTTCTTTCAAATGACCCGCTTTCTCTTTTGCGCTTTCCCTTTGGAATTCCCGCCAACAATTTTCGTTCGCGTTTGTGTATTTATTTTTTAAATATAGGTATATTCTAACATGCCAAACCTGACTTCTGCAGTGTGTCCCCAGTCTTAAAATTTCAGATTTAAACTGAGACACAGATAAATAAGAATGGAAATTTTTTAAGGATATTAATATAAATATGATAACACATTTATTCATTACATTTTTTATGCAATTAAGTTATATAATAAAAAGGGATCATTTCGTTTGTAACTATTATGTTTAAAATAATGTTCAAGAAAAAACAGCCAATATACTAGAGTTTCGTGAGAGAAAATAAGTTTTATTCATGTTTAAAATGCGAAGATTTAAGTTTATACAGAATTTACATGAAAATTTAAAAATTCTCACAGCTGTTAATCTTAGACGGGAAAAGATATATGTAATTTAGTTCTAGGATGAAATGTTTTATTTAAAATATAATTAGAAGTCCTAATTTTCACTTTCTTAAAAAAATCATTCATGAGTAATTATTTTTGTACTAATATGAATCATTTTTTATTCTAATATGAATAACCAGGGAAATATATTTTTTTCTTATATTCTTGTTGTTTACTTTGGATTATGATGAGTCAATCCAAATGAAGTTTTTAGAAAATGTCATACCAAAACTAAGAATGACTACCTCACTTAAGAATGGTCCCATAAGAATATATATATATATATGATCAAACAGAAACAAAGTAAACAAGACATATCAAGAAGCAAAGCCTCTATGCTAAAAAGTCATAATTTGAACAATACAACCAAAATTAAAACAAAATCTAAAGAATTGAAAATACTATAGATACCATAAAACAAAAAATTAAGTTTAAACATTTTTATGTCGACATGTAAAAAAAGATTATGTTATTAAAAGATTTGAAAAAAGATGTTGTTATTAAAAGTATTGAAAAAGGCAATCCAAGTATATGGAGTTTTCAACAATTAATATAGCAGCTTGGCTGTGGACAAGCTTTAGCCAGGTTAAATTAATTTTGCTGTACAAACCATCCCTGTTACTAAAGTTAAAGTAAGGTATATATATATATATATATTCATTAATGCTATTCATACAAAATGTTATTATATTTTTAACA
Organism: Araneus ventricosus; assembly: GCA_013235015.1. NCBI lineage: Eukaryota > Metazoa > Arthropoda > Arachnida > Araneae > Araneidae > Araneus > Araneus ventricosus. Next base: position 544,943 of record BGPR01000077.1, read on the forward strand.
TTGTTTTGTTATCAATTTCGATGGTTTCTTTTCATGTGTGTTATAGAATTTTATTTAAAATTTATGAACTAAGACAAAATAAATTAAATCAATTTCTTATGTGAAAAAAGCATATTAAAAATTGCATGCAAAAGTCGAATCTGCGTCTTAATGAATGAATACATATCCGTTCCCTACACATAATTTTCCTGCTAAAATTTCAGGTATTTTTTCATGAAGCCACAATCGCCCCTGTAACAATTTCGGCTCGAAATGTGGATCTTTTATGCAACTTCTTTGTTTTATTCTAATTTCATTTTTTATTTCTTTATTTGAAGAACAATACAAACTTTCCATGTTAGTTTCGGTCTCATTCGCCGTGATACCAATGTCTTAGTAATGCATGCTTTTTTTGCGGATGGTTCTTTCTTAAGATTTCATCATATTGACTTCTCTCGGAGAAGAAAAGGGCTCGATATTTTTTATCCAAAATTTTTACTGTTTTTAACTTCTAATTTTTGCGTTGTTTTTCAGAAAGTTACTTTATTGTGAACTTTTTGCAAGTGAAATCCTAGTAGTGGTTTATTACTTCTTTTGTAGTGTCCTTTGAGTTAGTTAAAAGTTCTTTTTAATCAAAGAATGAATAGAACAATAAAATGTTCTACCTCAGAAAACTTAACAAATTTTGATCTTTCTTACCTAGATCTCTACACATACTGCTATAACTCGCGTTTCAATTGGTAACTTCATTATTAAAAATAAATATTGATTTTTTGTCGTATTTTTTATCAATGCATGAAGTAAATATTTCGTGAAACTAAATAATTTTAAGACGTTTCCTGTATTTAAAACTTTGTAAAAATTGAGACTTCAGAAAATGCATTAATTTTTCTGAATTTGCTTATGAATTTTTTAAATGATTAAAAAACTGGTTCTTAATTTTAAAAAATGGTGTGAAGATTATGAATTCATCTAAAGTAGAAAAAGTCAGGGGAAAAAACTGTAATATAGAAGAAGAACCTAGAAATAATAAAATTAACTATCTGAGCTTTCAATTTCGTCATTATAGTGGTGAATATTCCGCAAAATTTGCATCAATGATGTAAAAATTTATTCTCATCAAGAAATTTTGCTAACAATACAGTGCAGAGTTTTTTTGGTTGCTCTGAAGGTTATCATACATAACATTTTTTGTTCCTATAGTCAACAATACCTTGCCAGAAATATGCATGAAAAAGCACTTTCACAAATAAATATATAAGCTAACATACATCACACAATTAAACTTAATTCAAAATCTCCTTTTTTTTTCCTTCTGAATTCTAGAAATTTAAACTAGTTTCAGTAGCATCCTACTATACTAATGCAATGCCAGTTCCGACTATACCTATTCAAGTTATTAAAATCACACCAGCCATCACTATCATATACATATATTGAAACCGCTGTTGCACCAATTAAAGTAATCATTCTACATCATTCGTTATCTGCTGATCCATCGAAATGCCCTTACGGTTGCGATTACTCTCCAGCATACCTGAGGCACCGAGTCTTTGTTGTCCGCAATACTGATGAAGCCGGATGCAGTGAGGAGTCCGTCCCTTGGGGCTAACCGCGCAGTGACAATGAATGCAAGAAGGATGACAAGGGCACGCTGCACAAGGGCACGGCATGAGGTATACCTGAAAACGTGATATATTTCTTACCACCCACCCCTGGGCCACACAAATCTATAGCTAGATGGGGACGGCGATAAAACGCTTGACAGGGCACTCGCTGACCCCTGGATGCAGTGACCCCTCATGAGCATCTGGACACCCTTACTAATTAGGCCCTCCCCCCTGCATCCCCCTTACCTGCGGCTTCTCCGAAATCAAACTGCGGGTCGTCTGTCTTGAAGACCTCGACTTGCCGGGTGATGTATGAGATGCCCGACTTAAGATGGAGAAAGACAACAATAAAAAGTTGACGACTTTTCTTGCCTGGTTTTTGTTTTCTTCTGCAGTTTCTTTTCTTTTCTTTTTTGACTTGAGCCATCCAATTGTCAGTCGGTGTAGTATCGGTGGCGGCTTTGGTTGCTTCGATTAATTTTGGAAACTGGTGTTCTTTCTTCGGTTCGGGTGGGAGTGATGGGAGATATTCGAAGAATGCATCGGCGGTTTGGGATTGTTTCGTTAGGAACGAAGAGGCACACCTGCATCCTCCCTCTCTTTGTGGCCACAAAGGTTCCGCTTACGTAAGATTATTACGAGGGAACAGACGTGGGAATTTGATATCCAGTTAAGTTTCGAGTATGTTAATAAGATTATGATAATGTTGTGGATTTTAATAGGAAGTTAATTGATCTTTGAACTATAATACATAATGTCTTTAGGGACAAAATTCTTTTTCCAACGAGAATTATCTTGCTTAAGTTCCCAGTTAGAATAACGTTTAGAACAGCAATAGGCTCGATTCACATGACGTTACAATCACCTGATAAACGTTACTGCACATGTTACCTAACTTCCAACTGCGCGGTATCTTGCGTTATATTGTGGATTTACATCACTGTTTCTCCTACTAGATGCGCAATGAATTTCAAAATTAAATTTTGAAGCACCCTTGACTTGTATCAAATGATTGTGAGTTAATCCTGTTATCTAAGGTCAAGCATGTAGTAAAGATAATCTTTTTGTTACAGAAAATTGCACTGCTTTCACTCGTGGATAAATTTTGCATCGGAATGTCCAGTGGCGTAACGTGGTTGGGGGGGGGGGGCGCAAGCGGAATAGATGTCCCGAACATCAGTGTTGCCATGGGGACAAAAAAAATTTATCACGTTTATATGGCTTTTTTAAAACCAAATATGATGAGAGGTGAAAAAATAATACATTATACCCTGGTAGCTACTGGTGATGTCGGCGCAAAACAAAAAAGCCATATCAAGATTTAATGCGAACTTAAATAAAAATTATTTTAAACTATTTTAGTCACAACGCACTTCATTACAATATAACGTCTATTTTCAAATAAGAAATGTAAATAATCAAGGCTTTTTCAACGTAAAAAATTGATAAAAAAATTAATAAATCTTGTTGTTTTTGCGTTATATTTGTGCATCACTAGAAAGTATGTGAAATGATTGTTTCCGTAATTTCGGATCTTTCATCACTATCCTGCATCAGAGTTTCGATATTTGCAACTTCTTTAATCAATGCTCCCTCAAGATTCTTTTATTTTTTTTTAACCGTATGCCATTATAAACCACAAATGCTTACTTACTTAACTCTTACTTACTACCACCTACTTAACTCTTCCACTCAGGGCCGTCTTTACAAATTTTGATGCCCTGGGCTAGACATTTGGCGCCCCATTAGAACCGCAACTATAAATTTGAGAGCCTGTGGTCCAACGAAAATGCCTATCTAATACAATAATTGAGGAGCAAAAAAAAGTAAAATGTTCTCTGATTAACGCTTGACAATTTTTCAAATCAGCGTCTTTTCAAAGCAGGATTTTATAAGTGAACGTCCGTATTGTAAGTAATTTCAATATACGCGTAGCTTCAATAACTCGCATAATTTAGGATTTTTATCACCGATTGTCTCTGTATGAATATTTTTTGAAATGTATATCTGTAATGTACATATATCATGTTTACATTACAAATAGATCACTGTCTAGTTGCAACGCCTAATCATGTCTTTGCTTTTAATATATTAAAATTGTATTTAAATACATTTTCGGTTCAAAATTAAAATAAAATCAGTATTGTAAATTTTTAGGCGCCTTTGGATCAATGGCGCCCGTGGGCTACAGCCTAATGGATAAGATGGCCTTGCTTCCGCTCCTCCCCCCTCCCAGTTTTTCTGTAAAAATATTCCGGCATTCCATTTATGAATAAAAATTTTTCGGAACTTCCCAAAGTATTTACAAATGAAAAACAGAAAAGACATATGAAGTTTTAACTAAATATAAATAAAAAATCAATTAAACATAATGATTGATAAAATTCAACATAATTTGTATTTATTTGTTCCTAACAACGCCATCACTTTTCTATCCATGTGAGATATTTACTGACACCTCTTTTATAGGAAAATTCAGCTTCTTAATTACTATAAAAAAGTTTGAATGAAATATTAGAAAGTTTCATATTGCTGTTTAATGAATGGAAATCTATTCATAGTAAAAAAAAATTACTTCAGTAAACACTTCTTAACCATTTTGAAAGTTCTCTTTCAATGTTTCGAGAAAATTATATTACTTAATGCCTTATCACAACTCAGTTATTTACAGCTTAAACACAAATTCTGTATGCTTAAGGCTTAAGAAAATGTTTGTTTTGCAACCGAATCCTTCATGAATTCAATAAATGGTACAATTTTCACTCCTCATGCATATTTATTTTATGGAAGTTTTTCACTTGATGACCGAAATATAGATGCAATCGGAAAGATTGGAAGCCATTTGCTTGCTCCTCACGTACCCTTTTCTGAGCTGTTAACTTTCAGAAATGCTCGCAAGCTGAGAACTTAATAGTTTAATACATAAAAGATATTTTGTTGTCTCCCTCGAATTACTTTCAATAAATAACCGGCGGTTTGTTTTGTTCATTAAATTCCTCGAATGACTCTTCTGGCGTTAAATTTTCAGAAATGAGTTTTTGAGGGCATAATATGCAAAACGAAATAGCATCAGAAGTTTAAAACGTTGCATTTATTATTCAAATGTAGTGTATTTCATAATGCAGTAAAAAATAGTAGTTATGTATGGTAAAAGAAGTTTCCAACTTCATTGTCGATTGCACTGTTCTATGAAAAAAATATTTTGTAATTAAGGAAATTTTGATTTCAGTGATTTGAAATATTATTTCACATTTCCAGCAATAGAAAAAATTAAGCTACAACAGTGTCTCTTTAACGAAAATTCCAAAAAAATCACAAAATAAGAGCAGGAAAATTGGGAATTCGACTCTCTAGTTCGAAGCCTCTCAGCAGGATAATGTTGTAGGCTTGATTTTGGGTGCAGATCCCCCAACTGACAGAGAGAATGCCAGCATGAAAACGTTTTAATGTTAAAAAGACAGACACTCGCAATAAGTAGTTAAACAATGAGCTCCGACAGCGGCTTGATTAAAATTCAAAAAGTGTTCAAGTAATATCCAAATAGGTTAATAAGCCTAAAAATAGAAATTTCCAGAAACTTCCAGGAAGACGAGCACAAATTAATAGCGCACAATTATCTAGTAAACAAACATTGAATAAAAATTTTTAAACAGTACTCGACGCGATCCAAATAGCTCGCGTTAATATATTCAATGATTCAGCTTGTTAGATACTATCAGCTGTTGCATTCTTTGCGAAACATTTTGTTTTACATTACGCATTTTTACAGAAAGAATGACATCCCCAAAACGCTATCATGTTAAAAAAAATTGCCGTCTTTCTTGTCAAATGCGTACAGGGCGAGTCTAAATTGTTTTCACAAAATAAGAGGGGTGGTGGTACCCATCCAGACGAGCTATAATTACCATAGAACAGGGTCGCATTCCACTCTGAGAGGCAGAAAAGAGAAAAGCGTCGAGCATGAACAAGTCATCGCCTCTGACATCCGTGATCATTTGGGCAGGTGGTTACGTGGTAAGGCCCTTACATCTTGCCAGACCGTTTGACCGACGCAACATACCGTATCTGCTTAGAACATGTGCTTCCCAGTTTGTTGCAGGTTCCGCTCCCCATCCAGAGAGACGTGTGGTTTATGCACGATGGAGCACACTTTTCCAGCACGGTCCGGAACTTCTTGAAAGCCACATATCCCGCACGATGGATCGGACGAGGTGGACCGGTGGCTTGGCCTCCTCGCTCACCGGACTGCAACCCACTGGACTTTTTCTTCTGGGGGCACATGAAATCTTTATTGTGCGAGACGGCCTGTGGACTCGGCTGAAGATCTCGTAGTGAGAATCGTTGTTGCCGCAGACAAAATTAACACAACACCAGGAATCTTCGAGAGGGTGCGCCGGTGTGAACTGTGCAACGACACGCGTGGCCGCCACTTTGAGCACTTGCTGCGAGTTTTTCTCTCATCAATAAATCAGATTGTGCAACTTTTGGTATCCTTCATTCGCTTTCCCGACACTGTTGTAAGTTCATGTTGAAATTCTAATTTTACTCTTTTCTGCCTCTCGGAGTGGAATGCGACCCTATGTTCCATGGTAATTATTGCTCGTCTGGATGGTACTACCACCCCTCTTATTTTGTAAAAAACAATTTAGACTCACCCTGTATATAGAAGAGAATCGCCGAATTCGCACCGACGACGCCTAGATAAGACCGGTATCATAACTTCAATTCTGTTAAATATTTGGGTTATTATAGAAAAAAGCCTTTTAATAAAGAGAGAGAAAACCGAAAAAATAAAGAGAAATATTTTACGTACAGAAATTGCGGTAAACATTTCTTTACCCGAATTTTCAATAATCAAAAGTTAGTGTGATACACGTATAAAATACGGGTGGAAATTTCCTGTAATCAGTGGCGTAGCGACGTGGGGACAAGGGATGTATAGATGCCCCGGACGTCAGTTTCAGGGGCGCCATGGAGTCAAAACATTATTGTGTTTATGCCATTTTTAAAGCAGCTTAAGGTGAGGAGACTTAAAATAATTATATGCCCTTGGAACCATTTAAGCTTGTTAAGTCACTAATGACGACTGATAAAAAAATCATATTGTTTTCCGGGCGATACTGACTCTCACTACGCGCCTGGTCTTGGCAAAACGTTATTGCATTTAGGTCACTTTTCAAAGTCAAATACCAGTAGGAGGCGAAAAAATACCATTTCCCGGGTGCCTTTTATGCAAGATAAGACACTGATGATGGGGAGGGCGAAAAGTCCCGCTCGCAAACTCACCCTCGCTACGCCCCTGCCTTTGTTCACCCTAATTTCATTAACGTAAAAGCTGGCCTACCGATTGATAAAATCATAAACGAAAATAGTAAATATTTAACTCCTCGACAGTTCAGTTTCCTTGCTATCCAATTAGATGACACATTCTGTTTTGGGAATGCATTATCCTTGCAATTCTTGATGTTTTTCGATTCCACGTAAATTTTGCATCGATTAAGAACTTTGCAAATGACTATTTCAGTTTGTAAGTTTTAAAAGTACGTCGATCAAGTGTGCAAGTTTCTCTCGGAAACCTGTTACGGTTTGAAACTGCAACTGAATTTCATTCAACTGAAATCTTATCGACAGTTTTAATAATCAAAGTGGTAAAGAAAAGGCCAAACCGGGAACGAATTAAAAAGTCAAGGTAGTTTTTTTCTCTCGTGGCCACTTTTCGGCTGCAAAAATGTTTCCAAATAGAATATAAATTGTCTAATGAAGGATAAATTAATGCTAAACAAAAGCATTTATTTAGGAAATTTTCAATAAAACTTTCAAACCAAACGCTCACCTTTTGCTTACTAGCATAATAACTTGGGTCAGAAAGACACGCCGTCAGTGATGTCACGAACCACAAATAAATATAACCCCAATAGAAGTCGCGAATCGCAGTTTAAGAAGTTCTGGTTAGAATGAAAGCCAGCATCAAAACAATTCTGGCTGAGATTCTGTGTTCGTATATTTACAGGTTTACGTCAGTTTCAATTTTATTATTATTAGATTTTTTTTTTCGTTTTATGCAATTAATGTCTTTCTTCAAATGTTTATGTGAGTACTCCTCAAAAGGCACGATTGTTTCTTGTAGTCTGCCTTATAAATGCCAACTTCCTTCATAAAATTCTGCTCTTTCCATGATATGTCTCTTGTTAGTTAAGAAGAAAAACTGGAGTGTTATCAACTTAACGTTTTGCACTCGAGAGGCTACTCTAGATGGTGCATCATTTTGACGTTCCTTGATTTCGATGGTTAAAAAAATACCTACAGAGTTTCAAGAAGTCGCAGAATAATTTTTCAGGACAAATGAACTTGCACAAATATATATTTTTTTTTAGTTTCGAAGCAATAAAATGAGCCCTTATAATCAGTAAATAATTATGCATCTAATTACTTTTCCGGGTGCAAAAATGTTAAGAGTAGGCAAAGGATGTTCACCGAAAAAATTTGCTAACTGTGACAAAACCATTGAAAGATTGATCGTAATTTAACGGATTCCAGAAGATTCTGCATACCAGGACAAATGAGGATTCTTACCATTCTGAAACAAAATTATTTTCGAAACAAAAATGTGTTGATACACTTTTAAGCTTTTCAACATTGAAAACATTAAAAATTGCTGTTAAATGTTCGGTTACGTTTTTCTAGCTAAACACAGGGTTCGTCTAATTCAATGTTTTTTTAGTGACTGACATAAATACTATTAGGTGAAAACTGAAGTATTTCAGAAATTATTTTTTTCGTGGACAGCTTCACAGCATCAAAATCCTACGTGAATCAAAGACAGAGGACTTTCAGTATTGTATTTGTTGTTATCCATTGCATCTGTTATCATAAAATATATCTAACAGCATTCATTAAATGTTATATTCCTCGTTCATTCATTTTCCGGTGTTCTGATTACTGTTTGTCAAAAAGATAGTTTCATTATGTAATTTCGGATAGGATATATTTAGAATAAAACGCAGAAAAGAAATTCTTTTTCTCATTCGAATATTAATTTACTAATGTATTCCTTCTAGGGAGTACATCTTTCTTGACAAAAGATGCAAACTCGTATCTTCCGCTGGAAAAATGAAAGGAAAAAACTGCTTCCTTTATAAAGAGTGTTTGTAGTAAGACAGAATGCCAGGGAAAAAGTCATTACGTAAGAGACAATGTTACATTCTACAATGAGAGATTTGCAACACAAAAAAGATATAAAGTTTCACTGATGAAGGATCTTTAATATTTCCTGCATTTTGTAGGATGATCTTTATTTTTCATCCAGCAATACATATTATTGTGCAGAAGCACTAGAATGCATTTGATGTGCACTTCAAAAAATGTTCAGAGCAGGCGTTCTTAAATTCATTATCATTAGATAAGCCATTGCTTTTGCTGGGTTTGCTGTTGGAAGCTGCTAATTTTCTGTTCTCTTTTTCTTTATATGCATTGCTTTAACCTCAAAATTGGAGAACAAAGGTTAATAAAGTTCTTAGACTCCTTTAATTTTAATTTGGATTCTTAGAAGAGAGAACAATTCGTTCATACTTCAAACATTTCCAAAACTATAACAAGAACCGAGTTTCAAAATGCTCTTTGAAAAACAAGCATACTTTTAATTCTATTTCGAATGCCGATCTTAGGGTTATTTTATTTATTGATTCAAGCACTTATTTGTTTGAAGAATTTGCTTTCAATGGCAATCCAATTCGGCTGAAACCGCAGCATCCACTTGTAAGATTACCACAAACTTCATTCGGGAAACTTCAAAAAAGGAGGCAACAACTTTTTATCTCCGGCGAAGCAGTTTTGTGGAACAATTTCTTTTTTTAATAATAACGAATCAAGGGTTCCATTCACGTAGGCTCTGGGACGTTCCGCTTCATTTGCCTTAAAAGAGAGCTTGTTGGGTGAATGAGTTTTGATGAAGGACTTCCATAACACGCCATGCATCGATTCTGGCCCGGCCGACCTGTTGTTTGGGTGAAAAGACACTGCCGCAAGTGTCAACGAAGTGCGAAGGTGTTGATGCTAAATTGCCTACACACGCCGCCGTTTCAACAAATTAGGGATGAGCACTTCCAAAGAAGGGTAGATATGCCGGAAAAGGACCATCTAGGCCAAGATGTTGCTTTTTCAATAATCAAATGCGTTTTATTTTTCTTTCGCTGATGATAATAATAATAATAATACAGTAAGTAGGAATTGGTGCTTTAAATCCTTTTGGGTGACAGTTGCAGTCACCTCTGGGTTACTTTCCCAGTTGAATATTTAGGTGATGCTGCTGCATGGAATGAATTTATTTCCGGATTTTCGGTTGGGGATTTATGGCATCGGTCATGTCTATGTAAATTGAGGAAGATAGACTTCGGTTTGGCTGTCGTTGGAGGGTAAAAAGGTAGCAATGTTTTAGATGGTGGAGGTAAATCACTGGTAAGATCCTTGAAGGGAAAATGAAACGTGATTTTTTTCCTAATGGATATACAATGTTAAAAAATGTTCAGCTGATTGTATATCGTTATGTAAATGGGTCTCGTGATAGGTTTTCAGGCATATTTAAAGTTCAACTTGAATGTGGTTTATTTCTATGGTTGCTGAAAGAGCAGTTCTTTTACATGAAGGTATTTTTTTTTTAATTTTATCTTTTATAACCGCAATCCTTTTGATTTCTTTAGTTTATCTATCACCAGTCACCTTCGGCGACCAGCTTGATCGTCCTCCATGCTAATAGCACTAAATTAGCCGTGTCAAACAATTTTAAAATTGCATTATTGGTAAGCCGAAGTATTGATTGATAAAAAAGACCAAGAAACGAACCGGAAAAAAATCAATGCACAGGAACGTTTGTTAGTATTTAAGCTAAACTTTGCTGCATAGACAGAAAAAAAGTGTATTGATTGTTTTGATTCTAATGAAGTTAATGATTTATACCCTTACATTCAACTATTAAAAAAGTATTAAACGGAATGGCTCTCTAAAAAGCATAAGATTTAATGATTATTATTTTTTGTTCGCGTATGATTCTAATCTAAAATACAATAATTACACATTGTTGAGCTAATTATACACATAAACGAGTAACGTAATCTAAAGAGAATATCTTGAAATAGATGAAAAAATGTGTTTCGGGTCACTGCTAAAACGCATATCAAAACTAGTGAAAAAATAGAATAGAACTGCTTTTCATTCAATGCAAATGAAACGAATCAATAAAAATGTTATACTTAAATTTCAAATAATGGGGAAAAACAGATTAAAAAAGTAATAAAATGCAATTTATGGCAACAAAAGAAGGTAACGTTATTGAAAGTGTCTATGTAATATGCAAGAATTAAATTTTATAAAATTAGAGACAAATATAATAGTAATAAATCTGACATCATTAAAACGATAATATAATTTAAGTCAGCCTGCAAAAATTAAAAATATATTTATATCATTTTTTAAGTGGAAGAGCATGGCATTTGTTGAGACGATGAAATCGGTTTGACTTTTATTGCAATAATAAAAAATAACCTTGCAAATCATATTTAAAAATATTTTTAAAAAATTGTTAAAATGTATTTGTTACAACTAATTAGTATCATTGAAAAGATAAATTTTGAGTTTCATAATGGTATAAAACTAATTTCTGTGTAATGCTTGTTATGTAATGCAAGTATGTTTGCGGCAAATGTAGTAACTTAGGGTCCAACGGTCTGCTGTGTAGTGCTCTGACAAACATACTGACACTCATTCGCTTTAAATCATTAGTACATATTCCTAGCTGATTTTTCTATCAGTTTCGCATTAATTCAATTAGGCTCACAAGACAGTGTGTTACGAATCGTCGATCGATACATCCTAATTATAGCCAATGGCAACCGAAGTTGATAGTGTGGGTGGAAGCTATGCGGTGTACGGTTACACTCAGTTAGTAGGTTCTAAATATGATATATTATAGCTGAAAATAGATATGTTTGAATACAAGTTAATTCGAAACGCCG
>BGPR01000077.1:556548-573092 GCA_013235015.1 Araneus ventricosus
AGCGGTCTCTTCTACGTACTGTTAAGTAGAGTTGTTGCAGACTATAATGCAAAAATGAGGACTACTCGGATAATGGGAAAACAGTAGAAAACATTCTCATACGTGCTGATGTACGGCAAAATGGAATATTAGTTAAGATTGTGTAAGAAAAGCATGTAAACAGATATTAGCTAAGTCTACTTGGCCAAAATGAATAAATATCAGTAAAAATTACAGTGGAGTCCTGCTAATCCGGACCCGGCTTGCCCGGAAATCCAGTTATTCCGGACGGATTAAAAAAAAAATTAAAAAATTTCAGTGAGAGGTCAATACTAAATTAATAATGCCCGCATCCTGTTTTCTGTATGTTTTTGAGTGAGTTGTATAAAAATTAAGTCAACTTAACTTTATTTAATTAAAAATACATTGTTTTTCATAGTTTTATCCATCTAAAAATTGCATAATGTGCATTTTAAGGAAAATTCCGCTTAATCCGGACTTTTGGTGATCCGTACAAAGTCCGGTCCCATCTACTCCGGATTACCGGACTCTAATGTAGTTGGCATGCAATATATTTCTAATTCTTCTGAACTGGAACAACGATACAATTGGATTTTTAAATTATACCAAATGAATTGGTGCTGGGACCTCAAAATTTTCAAAAAAATGAGATTTTTGGCTTTTTAAATTCTCTACATTTTTACCTTTCTAAAAACGCTTTATTTTAATTTCTGTAATAATTAGAAGTGTCAAAATTCTAGTTTTAAACCATCATCGAAGCAGGGCAAAAAATTTGATGACCATCAGCTACAGATACATTTTCCAAATTTAAAAAGGTGGAATTGTTTGGAAAGACCTATCTTTATAAAAATAGTCTACTTGTTGCTATTGTGAAATATGTGGGACAAATTTTTAGGGATTCATCCAAAGTTATTGAAGAAACGGCTGGATGATACCATAAAATTCAAATGAAAGTGTATATATAATATGACACGGTGTCATTTTCTAAAGAACAAATTTTTTCAAACAGAAGATATTTCTCTAGGTATATATATTGCCACATGAATATTTAACAAAGGCAAAGCCAAAAAATGAAAATGTTGAGAAAAATTAAGTATAGAATTTGGAGGTAATGAAAAGTGCAATGAAACGCCTCGATAAAGAAAACTATTAAAATTAATTATCACTTTAATTTGCAAACAATAGAGGAGAAAGGGATAGAAAAAAGACTTAAACGCAACATAGAAGATGATGACGTTAAAAAGACGTTGATCTTCTAGAGCAGGGGTGGCGAACCTTTATGTATCAACGTGCCATTTTTTCTAAAAAAAATGTTTAATGAGGTCATAGACGTGCCGTCAAATAATTTTTGGGTCTATTCTGGTACCCCCGGTTGGGTTGGGAGACGTCACTTTTCCTGTTGTTAGCGTGCGAAAAATGTGACGTCTCCCAACCCAACCGGGGGTACCAGAATAGACCCGTTTGACTTCGTTACTATTGGGAAAATAATAATACTAAATACTATCAACTCAAAACTCTTTATTTACTACAAAAAATACATTTTGCAATGTCTCAGTTATACGCGCTATTCAAATTAAAGCAACAATTAGTGTGTCTTCTGTTGTTGCAGATTAGATGACAAATAACTTATATTAGGGTTGTAAGATGTTACTTTTAGCAGAATACATGCTGAACTGGAGTCGTCTGTCAAACGGTTTCTAAGCGAGTCTTTAATGTTATTCATTTTGAAAACCGTAGCGTAGGATCAACTCGCGTTCGTTCATAATATGCTTCATAGTGAACTTTGTGATCGGTGACGTGCCCAAAATATTGTGTCGCGTGCCATGAATGGCACGCGTGCCATTGGTTCGCCATCCCTGTTCTAGAGTATAAGGCCGAAACGTTCTGAAAATATCTTAAAATTCGGTTTTCCCAAAACGTAAATTTTTCATACGCGATGTGCCTTTCCGCAGAAACTACTGCTCATAGGTATCCATTTTTTTACACATTCATTATGTTTCTAATATATAATGACATAAGCTTTTTTCAATTAACTAAAAAATATATTTTTAAGTAATTATTTTGTATGAAAAAAACAAAATATTAGATTGAATCAAATTTCGCTATATCTAATACAATATTTTGAAAAAAAAATCATAATTTATCAAAAGCTCACTTTTTAGTATAATGAGAAAGATGCGCTTTACTTACATAACATATTTAGATACCTATATATAAAAGATTTTAAGGAAAGCTACATCGAAAATGGCCGATTTCGCATTGTCGGTATAGGGGATTCCGACTCCGCTGAAGTTTTTTAAAAACCCAGGAATCAAAATAACATTTTCAAGCTGAAAGGATTTAATGGAGAAAGACTGCGAAAAACGCAAACGTTTTCACCGAAACAAATATCTCCGTTTTAGAAAACCGTATTAATACTTTCTTAAAAATTATCAATAATTTTCATATTGAAGTTGTAACTTTAAATCTGGTTACTTGAACAAAATGTTCTCTTCTTATACTTTAAATATTTGTAAATAATTGTAATACATTCTCTGATATATCTGTGTTAACCCCTAATTTCTACAATATTCTAACATTCAATGATCTAGAGAAGCGACTAGGTTCCGGCTGCCCCTGCTCGCGAGGCCACAACATACTTTTTTTTTTTAAGTTGACAAAATTTGCCCGGTGTCTATTTGAGATGCCTCAGGCATCGCGAGCACAATTTCCCCTGCTTCCTTTGAGTAATTATAAAACGCAAATTCCTTACATTCAATGAACTAGCGAAGCTACTAGGTATCGGCTCCCGCTGCTAGAGAAGTCGTAGGATGTTCTTTTAAGTTAAAAAAATCTGCCTGGTGCCCATTTTAGTTGCCGCATGCATAACGAGGGCAATTGAAATGCTACATTTGAAACGGGACATAGTGCAAAAACAAACCATAACAATCGTATGTTTAATAGTTTTTTTAAAAAAACGTGGCATTAAATATTACTGGAATCAAAATATGAAAATAACCAAAGTTATTCGTTCTATCCAAAACGTTTATTATTAGAGTAAGAAGAAGAAAAAATCGATCAATTAACATTTAAAATCATTTTACAGTTAAATGAGCAAGTACAAGTACTTGGAGACTTGGAACATTATCGCATGGCATAAAAATTACGTTGGAGTTGATTTTTCAATAAATTTTGCTGAATTAATCACATTTACCAGTGAAGTTTGGTCAATGAGATCACATGTCAATGTAATTAATCCCATGACTAAACTTCATTCGTGATTATGCGTAATAACCTGTTTATGTGGTAAATTCTCATAAATTATTCACTGTAACCGGCTTAACTTGGTTATTATGCATAATTACCGCGGTAATTATGCTTAATAACCGATTATCCACATTAACCGTAATATGATATATGAAGTAAATTTAAGAGTAAAAATTGTGTTTAACCCACGCTCATTTTCAACTAAATTATTTTGTACGCATAAAACAGACGCATGCATGTTAAAAGATGAAAAGTTCCATTAAGTCTAAAATTAGCAAGAAGATAACGTGTTTTCAAACCCACCCTTGCGATTTTCTCGAAAGACAATTGAATCTATTATCACACCACCAAAAACGGCGACAGAACCATATGTATTCGAATACATTATAAGTCTCACTAGTCCAAATTAAATTCGAGCCTTTTTTTTTATTCCTTGTTGAACATGGCATTCCTTTACACCCCCGCCACGTTTACCTTCAAACGATTCCAAGAATGCTTCCACAAGAGAAGACACAAAAGAACGAGATAAAAAAAAGCCGAGAACACGCACCCTGGTGGGTTGCAGTTTCAACCAAAGCCTGCCGGCAAATGTCCCTGTTTCAATTATTTATTGCATTATTTTCTGGGACCCGGACATGTGGTATTAAGCCGGCAGGGGGTAAAATGGTGACAGAGCCTGGACCTGATAATTTATAACATGGTCTCGACGATTAATAACTGCACTTCATTTGGCATTCTTTTCTACTCCGAATCTTCGCAATGTTTTCTTATTTTATTTTTGTTGCGGTGGACAACATGTTAGGAAATGCGGAGTGGTAAAAATGAACTGAAAAAACCGGACCACACAGAGTGTGAAAGGAATTTGCTTTTAATCTTTGCAGATGGTATCGCACATTGAAGTCGAACAAAAAAGGAAATTTTTGTGTCTTGTTTTGATAGAGGCATGAATAAGTGCGACGGTTTAGCAGAATCGGAGACAGTTTTGATTTTGAATTCTGCACCGTGACTTTGGAACAACAACTAACAAACGCTAACTGTCTTTCTGTTCCGAGAAATTGATTTGTTGCAAATTTAATTCTTATTTTTGTTTACAGTATAACAGCCGGAATTTGTATACAGCGATATATCTCACACTTTGGACCTGCGTTTCCGCTTATAACAAGACTGCTTGCATTCGTTATCTCTTTTTACTTTCTCGTATGCGAAGTATACAAAGAGAAAGTATTGTAATCGTCAAAAAATTCGAACTCGAGATTTTGACGAATCTCCACGTTTTAGACCTCCCTGAGTCCGAAAAACACCATTTGGGAATTATGTCTGTCTGTGAACACGATAACTCGAAAACTATTAGAGCTACGGGGATGAAATTTGGTATGTGGTCTTTACACATAATTTGTAGGCTTCTATCAAATTTTGGACAAAATCCGCCAACGGGAAGTCTGTCTGTCTGTATGTCCGAAGTCATGCGAACACTGTAACTCGAAAACTTGAATAGCTAAATGGATAAAATTTCGTACACAGTTTTATCATCATGAATGTAGGTCCGTATAAAATTTTGGACCAAATCCGTCAAAGGGTTGACTGTCTGTCGGTCTGTGTAATCGCATACTTGTTAAGCATTCGTTTCAAAACTGATCTCCACGCGCATGCGTATTTAGCAATCGCTGGTACCAAGCGGAAGGATTACGTCACTTTGTCCTTGAGACGGAGTTTGTGATAGATATGTTTTATCTCCTGTTTTGTTTTCGCTCGCTCGTATAATAGCGGATCTTGCTGGAGTGTGATGGAAAATAAATATTGCTAAGTTTTAATACATACGCATCTCTTTTAATATGATTCTTCATTTAAATATTTTACAATCACTATAATCTGCACTGAAAAACCTTCTGGTATTCGTTGCATTCTGGATTACAGTAGGTTCGATTTTTTTTTATCCACGCAACGGGAGGGGAAATGACAAATTTTTTAGCAGTATACGAGAAAGTTTAGGACAGGCCACTCCCACTGGTTAGATAAAAGGTTTTTGATGCCTAAAAAATAGTGAGTAAAAAGTTCCGAAAAATGTTTAACCCTTTCCGGCAAAAGGCATTAAATATTTTTAAATATGCTGAAAAAACATCATGAATGGACTTAGTTTATTGTTTAGACATGGAATTTACAAAAGAAACACCTCTTTCTGAGGAGGGACCGTTGTCCCTCTTTGGGGACACTCCCTCATATGAGGGAGTGTCCCCCTTTGGACACAGCCATCTTGATACGCTCAAAAATTAATATTAAATCCTACACAAAATCACAAATTAAAACTTCAAAAATATTGGAGGAAAATTGTCGAATAAATTTGCTAAAATTGTAAAGGCCAAGAACTCAAAAAAATTCCCATCTCCGAGTTAAGAAATTTAGGCATTTTAAATCTATAATTTTTCCGAAATAAAAGCGAAATTTCATTGTGCTGCCATCTACATTCTAAAAGGAGAACTATCAGCTGCCTTTTCCTGCAATTTTCCGGGTTTCAAATTGGAAACGAATTTTTTTTTTTTAGAAAATTTTAAAGTTGGTGTCCTCTTTTGCGACCACTGTGCCGGAAAAGGTTAAAGCTATTCACCAGCACCTTTCTTAAGAGTTTTGCAAAAAAAGCAAAAAAACACGAATATAATCCCGCTTTGGCGCGTCA
This sequence comes from Araneus ventricosus, assembly GCA_013235015.1. Taxonomy (NCBI): domain Eukaryota; kingdom Metazoa; phylum Arthropoda; class Arachnida; order Araneae; family Araneidae; genus Araneus; species Araneus ventricosus. Next base: position 562,466 of record BGPR01000077.1, read on the forward strand.
CTCAGCACTCTACATGAAGATCGGCAGCAAATGTCTTAATGCATAAAAAATAAGTCGATTTAAAAAAGTTACTTGGAAGCTTCATCAGAGTGTTTCATATCAAGAGGTATTTCTTAATGTAAGCCGATTAAGAAATTCACAATTATTCTTTTTTCAGAATTCCAGTATTTGTGGACCAGAATTCCCATATCAATCTTTAATCGTCTCCCCTTCCAATGATTTTAGTTAAATGTTGCCCCTTTCCTTAGAGTTTTTGATAATTAATCCCAAACACATTATGCCCTATTCAAATGTATTCAATTTCTTTTATGACGGCTTTTATTCTTGAATTGATACACTAAATTTTTATCCTATTTTGGTTTCAGTTTTTAGTTTTTCAAATATCCGCCCCCCTCCCCCATTTTTCTCGGTCACTGTAAAAAGTTCAGAGGCATTGTTTGAATTACTATCTTTATGCACCTTACTGAAACTGATTCTGACAAAATTGAAGAGGTACGAAAATTATATACATGACCCCATTTCAGGACGATAGCCTGTGATTTAAAAACCCTTGCCTCATAACATGCGAGTTCACTGCATTATTGATTTATCATTTAAAATATAATTTAATACTGAATTAAAACTAATAAAACACACAATAATAAGCACAAAAAAACCAAAAAAGTAATAAAACTCAATCTGATTCACCATACCATTTCACCATAAAATTTCTGCCATTTAAATCGCAAATAACTGAGTTAAGGCACTTTTGAATTCAATGACATGCTGCCGAATGATAAAGATGATACTTCAGTAAATTTAATAATAAATTAACTGAAATTTAATGATAAACTTGCGGATTCAGGCATATTAATCTCATGCCAGTCTACGGCTGCCGTCATGTTTAAATCTCACGTTCATTTCCAATTTGTGGTATTTACAGTCATGTACATTGGGGAAGACGAAAAAGAAAACATCTCTTAAAATCCACTCTCTCATTTAATACTTTGTAACACCAAAACGATTTCATTGAATTCTACCTCCAAAACTTTTTCATTATGGTAAAATAGATAGTATTTGTAAAAGAAAAGTTAATACCGGCCTTAAGAGTAATTTAGCTTTTCCCACGGTGGAGGAGAATAAATGCAATTTCCTTTTTTTGAGGAAGACAGGAGAAAATTTCCGCGTTAAAGCGGTTTTTTTCCCTCCTCCGGACAAAAAGAGAAACTCTTTTTCTTAACAAGCGCAGTTAGAAAAGTGGGAAGAAATATAATATAAAACCAGACACAAAATGAAGGGAGTTGTAAAAGAAAGTTTTACAACTCAGTTTTTCAGGAGCCGAGCAACAAAAAACGCGACGTTAATAACTAAAATCTCACAAAGAAAAACAATTTAACACCTTCAGTTTACATCTTAAAAGACGATATTTCTTTGCCTGTTTCTTGGGTCAAAATGAAGAGCGCACTTTTAACAAGTTTCTTAAGTTTCGGGAAGAAAATTTTCACTGCTAAAAAGGTTACGATGCACGACGCCTACACTAAAGTTGGGAATCTCCATTTTTTTTAAAGAGAATGCTTTTTTATTAAAGGAAAGTACAATTCTAATGTGGGGAAAAAGTATGTGATATTTTAATCAAGGTTTAAAATGGAAAGCGAAAATCTGACTTTGTTTTGGTACTTTTATTTGCGCTTTTGGCTTTAATTCAGTCTCATTCGTAAATATGCATCATTGCTTTGTACCTATTTCGGTCGTCACGCAATAATTAATATCTGAAACGAGTATGACAAAATATTTTATTGTGAAACGAGTTGAGCAAAATTTAGTTCCCCGATTAACAGGTTAAGTTCTTATTTTTATAGAGGGTTACTAGAGGTGCTGAGGCTACCCAGTGGCGTATGTAAGTGAAATAATCACGAAAGGCGAAAAATATCAAGTAAATACAATGCGAAAAATTAGTTACGAAACATTAAAAACAGAAAGATAATCTACCTAATTGAGTATTTTTAGCAGTGCAATTCAATTGAGTCAGATTAAGCGACATCACAATCACAGAACAAGTAATAAAAAAATAAGATTAAAGTCAATTCCTACTTAGGTCAACAAAGAAAAATTTTATTTTAGAAATTTTTTTCTCCCATATAAAACTAAAATTAATTAATTAAATTTAATTAATGAATTAATATTTGAAAAAAACTGTATTAACATCAAGCGTCATCCACTACAAGTTTAAAAATGTATTTGAACTTGAGTGAATGAATAAAAAGTATTTTATTAACGATTGAAAATTTGAACAAGGGAGAGTGTGTACTAATAGTAGGAATTGAAAAAACTGCACGTTGTCTTACACTGTGAAGTCCCCCCCCCCCCCCCCCCACCACCTCCTCACACAGTGGATTCCAAAGTTAAATTGGTACGTACCTATCACGTCGGCATAAATTAACTCCGTTCTATTCAGTAATCCAATCGTGAAACTATCGCTATTTTATGGATTTTTAGGTTGATTATTTCTGCAGTGTAAAAAAGACAATTCACATCTAATCCAAACTGAAAATTCTGTAACACGGGAAGGAAAAAGCTATCGTCAGTTTTAAAAACTGATGGAAATTATCATAGCGGCGCGGGGAAGCTGGAATTCCAACGAAATCAAATTCCAGCGCTTCATGCGCCGATTCCAATTTGGAGTCTCGAATAAGGTAGGCGGTACATCAAAGGGTCTGACTAGATTGGGACCTCGCTTCGAGGGTAGGAAATCGGAAATCTGCTGAGTGGGGGGATAGTGGGGATCGCAGAGCGGCGGTAAGGGGAACGATCTTTGCTCTCCCTATCGCCAGCGCACTTTGAAGCCTCAAATGAATGACGTGCCTGGATTTTTCGATTTAAAAAATGGGTGGGGGAAAAGAAGTTCTTAGGACAAATGACATACCTAGTCTTCAAGTCAATTGCCGGCTAAAAACTACGTCCGCTCCAATCCGTTGAACATAAAACTTCAGCGAAAGCAATAATTGAGCGTTGACAAAGGCAACAACAGAAATTTTTCTATATTGTTTTCTCAAAAGTTGCTGTGCGCGTTTTATGCGCAAAAAACGTGCGTTTCACGTTAATATCTATATGCATAATAGCGTTCAATTATCACTGCAATTGTAAGTAGGTAGAATTAATATTTGTTTCAGATATCCTGTTTGGCCTTTTCCAAACTCCAAAGCCGACTTCTTATATACAAACAGATGTGTTCTCTGAAACGATTCAAATTGCTTAAAAACGTGTTCGTAAAGTTCGTGCTCGTTTAAGTTGTATTAGCTCAATCTCATTTTTCTCGATTGAAATATAATGGTGCGAAGAATTCGCTTTGTTGACTTTTTGCATAATTTTTAAATTCGTAAAACTTGAATAGAATAAATAATTCAGAGATTTTTAAGCTATGGATATTGACTCCATTGGTGTCTTTGACTTAAATTTTGAGAAAAAAATGGCAGTGCGATGGTTCTGTCGAGATTCATCAATATTACCAAACAAATTATTGAGCTGTTCATCTTCATTTAAAAAAAATCGCATTCAAATTTTACAATAAGTGCATTTAATTCAATTAAGTTTAATTAAATAAAATTAGTGAATTAGTTCTTTTAGTTCACATTGCGCAGCATTTTATAGTTTTGTTTTCGCAGTAATATTTACTCTTGGGGTTGCGTTATGTTTTATGTATATGAATGGGTTTGCAAGTGGAAAGTATTTGACACTATTTCTACCAAGAGGTGTCGAAAGACACCTTTCAAATTTTAACTTAAAATTGTTCGCTAACTTTAATCATTTCTCCACAATTATTTTTTTACTTTTCGTGTTGTTAAATTAATTCAGCGAGATTATTTTCCCGCAGCTCATCCTAGATCTAAAAACATGTATATGGTATACCTATTTCTATGAGGTGTCTTTTGACATCTTAAGGATTTCATAACAACGTCTAATTTTAAACCATTTTACATATAAATATCAACACCATTTTGAAGTATCATCGTATCAATTATTATCAGATTAGAGATTCCCGATTTCAGAGTCAAAAAATAAATAACATAAGTGAACCCTATTAGCGCATGATATTTTACGATATCTCCACAATGTTGCTACGATATATTGAATGCCGCACAACATTTTAAAGGTATCGTATGAATGTTGTAGGGCACCTTGTGCCAATAGGGAAGAATGCTCCGAGATGGATGAAAGCTCACAATCTGAAAGTGAAGATGAGTTGAACGATTCTTTCGAAAGTGACCACGAATTCGATACCGATTATGAAAATTACTCATCAAGCACTAATGAAGAGGAAGATAATGTGAATGCAAGTAGAGGACAAAAGAGAATGAGATTGCTGACGGATTCTGAAGACGATAGTGAAGAAAGCAATGAACGGCAAAATATTGAAACTGATATTGATGGAACAGTTTGAGAAAAGATTGAAGCAAGTTCCTCTCCTGGTAGACCACCTCTTCATCCCGACAGCTTTGGCGATTATTTGCATTCAAACGCAAAAGTGTCAGAAGACACCTTTTGGTCGAAATAGGTGTACACAAAATCGCGGAAGAAATAGTGTTTAAATATGTTTTTATATCATTCTATAGTTAACTGCGAATAGCTCTGTGCGGCTTAATTGTACAGTATCGCCGAGCCTGTAATATGTACCTTCTGCAATAGAGAAAATATCTATAGGCGTAATTTTTGCCGTTAAAGAGTAATTCGGAGTAAGTTTTCAATTCTATCATTTTAGAGAAACGAAATTCACTTCTCAAATTCATCGTTTATGGCAATATTGCCTAGAACAGAGGTTCCAAACTTGTGGTAAAATGACGCGAATATAGGGGTACGCGAATTCAAAATTGTTAATGAAGGGAACAAGAAAACACAAGGAATTTTTTAAAAAATTGATAATTTTGTTTCTACAAGTGAATACTTGCCATTTTATAGCCGCAACACTTGAATAGCTCATTATTACGAAATATAATTTCTAGCTATACTTACGAGTTAAAACGAAATAATTAAAATTTAGGTTTCATTTGCTTTGGCGTTGAACTCATATTATTGTAAAAATGGAATAAATTGTAAAATAAAAAATAAGTTCTACAAATGTTATTAATTCGAATCATTTCACTTTTAAGATGACCTTAACATTATTGATAAAAACTTCTTTGCATAGATGGATGGTTTGGGGGATGAGTTGGATATGATAGTGGGGAGTAAGTGGAAACAAAAAGAATAATCAAGGGGTACGTGTTTTTAACTTGTAAAAGGTGAAAAAACGCAGTTGAAATTTCAATAAATCTTCTTCTTCGTTGTCACAAATTAACGATTTTGGAGTTGGAGAGGTCAAAAGAGTGTCAAAACATATTTGTCAGGGCATTCAGTATGAATTGGTCTCTGCGACCGCAGCATATTCGGCATGCGAAATCTCGAAGACGCATGAAAGCCCATAACATCAAAAGGGTTTAAAATTGTTCATAGTAGAAGTCGGAATCACTGTATTCTTAAATCTTTCCTAAATAATTTCCATCTTCCCTAAATAATTTCGGAATTAATTGTTTATAATATTATTCAAGCTTGAATGTAAATTGTTTGTTTCTGTTCTGTTTTAAATAAGACTTTTTAAAGTTTTCCCACTCGCAATCCTTTTTCAGACGGCAAAATTCTCGTGACTCCATTTTCGTCTAAAATATTTCGTCTCGGCACAGAATTAGAAATTAGATAAGAAAATGAAGCATGAAAATAAGCAAACAAAATGCAACTTAAAAAAATTTTCAGATAATTTTCGTAAAATGATTCAGTTAAGATGTTTGTTTCTTATAATTATTGTTGATTGCAAGTATTTAAAAAATTTGAAAGTAGACAGTGGGAAAGTCTTCGAGACCCTAAACTCTTTTCTACAATAGAACTTTTTATATTTCTCTTGCCCGTGATCCTCTCTCGGCTGCAAAGTTGTCTCACGATCACATCTATTAAAGAAAAATTGTTTGCGACCCCAAATATACATATATTTAAAGGAACAATAAAGGAAACTGGAATAGTAATTAGTAATAAAAACACTTTTAGTTAAATATCCTTTTTTTGTAAAATTTTAACGAAGTATTTCAATTTAAGATGCTTGCTCTCTGAATTATTTATGCTTACGATTATTTAAGAACCGTGAAAAAAAAATCGACGGGAGGCTGTCTCTGTGGAACGGCCGCTGGGATTGAGGGGCGTAGACTTACTTACCTTACTCAACTATGACTAAAGTAGCTCTATTTGACTATTAACTCTATAATCTATAGTGATTATTAGTCTAATGTGACTATGTGACGCTATCTATGTAAAATTCTTCGTAATTTTCACCAACTTTGCAACTCGACTGTGACTAAACCGTAATTACAAATTCTAAAATTATTTTTGCAATCTTCAATGTCAACCTTTCGCTGTTAAATGAAACTAAACCCAAATTTCTACATATGTTATGTAGTTGCGGAGCTATAAGCGTTTAACTTTAGCACAAATTTCGACGTAATTCAACAATTCTTGATTAATATTTCGCGTGAACCTCAGATAGATGACTGATTTGCCTTAGTCTGCGTGCGCGCGCATCGGTCGCTGTAACGTCATCAAAATTTTTAGTGATTTTCACCAACTTTGAAGCTCGACTGTGACTAAACCGTAATTCCAAATCCTAAACTTCTCTTTGCGATCTTCAATGCCAATCTTTCTCCGTTAAATGAAATTAAAACAAACTATCTATGTTATTTGGTTGCGGAGCTATAAGCTTTTAAAAATACCACGAAAAGCGTCATGATTTTTTCCTTTCCCGACACACCATTAGACCACTATGGAGAGGCGTAAGTCTACGTCAAAAACACTCACTGTCTATGATTCGCGACCTAGAAAGTCTTGTACGCTACCCATTTCAGTTCGGCATCTATAATTTATGAACCCCTATTATCTGCACAACCTAACTCGGAGTCTCGATCCACATTTTAACCAGCGGGAGTGTTCTTCTCTCGACTTCATCTTATGCTTGTATATTAAGGCTCGTTTGTTGCTCAACCCTTCGAACTCTTATGTCGAGTCAGACCCGGCAGCATATTTACAAACCCTACCCTGATAGAACTGAGGCAGGAAATCGGACAACATGATTGGCTCGCTTCGCCGAGAGCCGATGACGTCGTTCTTTGCTCTCGTGCGTGTACTTTTCATTAGTATAATTTCTTACAATGTGGGATATTTTATTTTTTATGACATTTTAAAAAATAATATCATTTTTAAAAATATTACAACCCACGGAAGAATGTTTTCTGTGCTCAACTGTGGGAAAACGGAGAAGAAAAGTAGGACGACTCTTGTTTTGTTATGATTGCCGTACGCTCCCTGCGAGAGCTGGAAACGACGTCACTGCTCCTTGTAGCCAATGATATTGGCTGATTTCCTGCCTCAGTTCTATCAGGGTAGGGTTTGTAAATATGCGACCCGGCATTCTCAGAGGCGGATTTTGTCAGTATGAAGTCACAGGCGCAAAACTGTTTTGAGGCTCCCTCCCCTTAACAATGTCGCAAATTCGCTGTCGGCTTAGCACTACGATGTGGGTCGAATAGCTTTTGTGGCCTCCTACCTCTACCCAATGTCGCAAAATTGTCATCAGCTTAGCATTACTGTGCACTTCGAATGAGTTTTCAGGCCTTCTGGATTCTCGAGGCACGAGCTGCGAAAAACCGCCGCTGGGCATTCTGAATGATTACACATTCTTGTTGGATAGCGCTTAGTATAAAAGCCATATAATAGCAAAAACACGCAGATTAATTTTTAGGAAATGAAACGAATTAATGACACTATTTTTTTAGCTTCCTAAAGCGCCGAATCAATCACACGTGCATGATTATGCATCTCATTATATTTCGGAGTGCAAAGGGTCCACTTTGGAGCGTGGAAGGAGAAACAAGTGTGCGTTTTGGCCCTCTTCCAATTGACCGGTGGGTCCAAAATTTGATGAAGATCGACAATTACTGTGTCAAAACCAGATACCATATTTCATTTATCTAGCTGGTAGTGTTCTTCAGGTATCGCGTTCACATAGACACGGAAAGACAGACCGACGGACAGTCAAGCAGTTGACCGATTTTATCCAGAATTTGGTACAGAGTTACAATTCCAGTGATAAAAGCTTTAAAAAAGCTAAACTTCATCCATGTAGCCCGTTGCGCTGTTGAGGTACCTTGTTCGTTCTTATGGACAGACTTCCCTTCGAAGAATTTCGCCCAAAGTTTGACAAAAATATACATTTTTTTATGTAAGGATCAATTACTAGGTTTCATCCGTCTATCTCAAACCGTTTTAGAGTTATCGTGTTCACAGACAGACATGATTCCAAAATGGTTTTTTCGAACTCTTAGAGGTCTAAAACATGAAGTTTCATCAAAATGTCGAGGTCGAAGTTTTGGACGATTGCATTTTTTCTCTTCGTATGTTTCGAATATAAGAAAGAGGAAAAGACCTGTTCCAGTGTGTGTGATGCATAGTTTGTATCTTAGCGATGGTATTAAGTAAATTTCTTTCGACGTAACTTAACTGGATTAGGTTGCTGGGAATATTTGCCGTCGTTATGGCAAACGGCGATTTAGGAAAATCTAAATGACAATTATTTATTAGATTAATATGTTATGAACTAATTATTCATTCTTCAAGATTGTTCATTACGAAACAGACATAATAATAGATCTAACCAGAAATTAATGCTTTTGGCGGTTCATTCATTTCAATGAAATCGACATCTCAATTCATCCATCACTTAAATCACATTCGCATTTCCACTTTGATCCTTAATTGGAATAAATCAACTCTACGCTATTGATTACTCATTGTGTGCCTAAAAAATTTTAATGATGATTGAAACCAACGCGAAGTAAATGAAAGCCTTCGTTTCTTTCTTCACGGGATAAGAAAACAAAAACCTCCATTAGAATTAATGTCATCAAAATACCATCTCGACAAAACAAGCAGTTTCATATTATTCATTTACAGCTCGAGGCTGCTCAGTGTTTAAGCGATTTTTACTGCATCCAGCGCAATTATTGCTGGATGTTGCTGCACCATAATAGCAACCAGCAGCATTTTCATCCAGTTGAAATCGCCGAATTAATTAGAGATACGGAGTGCCCGCTCCCCCGGCTGGGCTCGGCAAATTATAACCTTCATAACTGCAAATCGCGCCGAACCACAATGCTCGCAGTTATTAATCACATCACAGGCAGACAGTTTAGTTCTTAAGATAAGCACTGAATGAATTAACAGTAAATTGGAATTAGTGTTGCAATTTTCTCTGCTTTTTCTGCCACAATCGAGAGTAGTTAGGCCTTATGGTGGAAGCAGGAAAAAGAGTGTTGTGCCCGTAATTAGTAGTTTTGTGGGGCGTTTCGTACTTTCAAGAACGATATATCTCTCATTTAATAGATAACTCTTCTTAATGACACTGTGAGAAATAGAATAAAAACCCTGAGATCGTTGTAAAAATTATTCATTTTCACTAATGTAATTGGGACTGATTTCATATTTTGTAAAGAGGTTCGAGAGAGAGATTTTGATAAATAGAGTTAATATCTGATTAACAAACTATTCGCTATGTCCTAAACGTCCTTCGGTGATAATTATGGACGCTTGTTTTTGATTCGTAATAGGGTGGTGCGACATCAAGGTCAACCAAGAAATTTGACCTGTGTTCTTTTTTCGACATGGTCTAAAATCGATTAAGATTATGTTCAGCACATTATTAAAGGGATGTGATGATAAAAATCTCTTCATATGTGGTATGTGTCTAAAAATATTATTTTTAGTCGGTTATCTCTTTGTTATAATAAAAAACTTCTCCGATGAGGCTCTATTTTTTTAAATAATTTCCCTCGTAAAACAGAAGAAATTTCAAACTGATTTTGAGACACTTTGCTCCACATTTCAGGTTTACACATGCCAGAATAAATATTGGTGAGTGAGGCCTTTTTTCGTGAAGTTGTCTACCATATGCCTCCAAAAATTAAAAAAATTTAATATTTCACCATTATATGAAATCTCTGATTAAGCGATGACCATCGAAACGATTGATCTGAAATTTATTTCTACAATTCTAAGTATCCATCCATTTGAAAACATATTCGTCATTCCTTTTTACTTAATTCTGTGTTTTTTCTAATTCGGAAATTTCATGCGAGTATATCTTGCGTATTGTATTGGAAATACACGAGATTCACACAGTAGCATTTGTTACTAGAACAAGCTCCTATATACCTAAACTATGATGATGCCGTGTCTGTTTGTCAAATCCTGACAGAATGTCCCTTTTGAAATCCGCGTTTCTTTCTGACAATTCCAGACACACTGTCTCTACCTACAGCAATATCTGAAACTTTGACTTCTTTCCATTTTTAAAATCCTAATCCAAAATTTTTAATTTTAAAAATTTTAGATCTTATTCTCTGACCATGGATAACTCTTTGATTTCGAATTTTAGTCATTTAAAAAATTAATTAAGATCGTTTCCACACATTTGTTAACCATTGACTGTTTCTTAGTAAGTTGACTTCATAATTTATTACTTTAGACAAATAAAAATTTAACATTCAGTCTGGCGCAGTCAGTGCCGGCTCGTTCATTA
>BGPR01000077.1:573102-658670 GCA_013235015.1 Araneus ventricosus
AAAATTTAACATTCAGTCTGGCGCAGTCAGTGCCGGCTCGTTCATTAGACCTGCAGTCCCCCTGAAATTATTTTAAAAGTTTGAATTTTCGTTTTTATTTTAATTGGCTTACTTTTCCACTTTGAGAGTTCATTTATCAACGAAAATGGCAAAAAAAATAGTAAGAAACGTAAAAAGAAGATTGAAAATGAATCAAGAATTAAAAGAGAGACAGGCCAGAGCTGCATAGAGTTTTGTCCCCTCCTAAAAATCAAAATTCGCGCACTGAGCAACGCGGAGCGCTCAGTCGGAGGCATAAGCAACCCTTTCTCCGTTTGAAATTAGATGCTGCTTAAAACTGAGCTGCGTTTTCCACGGCTCTCGTTTGGCGCGTCTTCCTCATTTGGCTTCCCCCCTCCCCCAGTAGTCCAGTCATTAAGTAGTTTTTTTAAACCCAATTCTGTAGAAGTTTTAATTTTTTGCTTCTTTATGCTTTTTGGGGGGCTTATTACGTATCTAAGGTTTGCCACCAAAACGTTTTGTTGAAATTTTAGTTATAGCCAAAAAATCATAAAAAAAAGTTTCCTAGTTTTTTTGTTTATAATTCAAAAACTATGAATTTTTATTATATCATCATTATATACCAAAATAATCAGCATAAAATTTCCTACAACTTTTGCAGCACTGCTTGTTTCTGAGCTGACGAGCCGCCACTGTGCGCAGTACAGCCAGCGCACAAATCTTGTGCCAATAAACCTCAAAACAGGCCATCTCAATATAACTGAATATAGGTTTCCAAAATAAACAGCATTCAATAGTAATGGGGAATGCTTATTAGTAAGGACTTCCACAACCCGAAAGCCCGTTTCTCATTTCAATTAACAAAAATAATTCAATAAGTTTCTACTGCTCAATTTTGAGAAGTGTTTGCTAGAAAATTATTTTTAAATATCAATAATATCAAGCAGATCTCATAAAAAAATGTTCATTATGTATGATGAAAACTTTTGGATGTCAAATATCGTCGATATGACTCCCAAACAGCATCGTATTTTGCGTAGGATATTAAGTTTCTAACTATGATAATGCAATTATGTTTTCCTATGGTAATACTGAATCGTAATGACCATACGTGATCGAAAGATATCATTAATTAGAAATACTAATGTGTATCTTACGAGCATTACTACTTTTTCCGAATCTCGGTTAAAATTTCTTTATGATGTAAAGTGTGTTTATTTTCCTTACGGTCTTTAACCCTGTGTAGTCCTATACCGAGATGGATTCGACATCAGTGTTTTACAGGCAAGTCCTATGTGGCGTTGGACCCGACATCTTTTACTCAAGTTAGTTTTTTATACATTAAATTATCTTAAAATATAATTATTAATAAATTCACTGAAAATGGCTTGGACTTGCCAGAATGCTTCTGAGAAAATCTTTGGGCTGCAAAGGGTTAATTCCAGGTATCTCTATATCAAAGAAAAAAATATATATTCTATTCATGCTTCTATTAATTTACTAGCTAGAGGCGAATTTTAATAAATTAATCGCTTTATACGTCAATTTTAAACAAAAAAAGTTATGACAATAAATCATCGTATCTTCTTTCATGAGTCCGCATTCAACCCAATTAATCTAACATAAAATTTCTTGCCACCTACCTTCACGAAAGATGCGCAAATCCATCACTGTCTATGGTCAGTCTATAAAGATAAGATGAAGCACCTTTCATCTTGAGGGAGGTGAAAGAGCTTCGAGTGAAATATTTCAAAATAATTTGCATATAAAATCTTAGTTATTTTTCATGTTATTTACCGTGCGAACAGTATTTCTAGGAGGGAATTTACCGTTAGTGAAGTGATAATGGCGTATTTAAACGGGGGCTATCATCACCGTGGAAAGATGAATCATAGTGATTGTGAGCAACTTTTGATGGTATATATGCATTAACGGAACTTAAGCAACAAGTGCTTCTCTCATTTTCAGTGGATTCAATTCATGTACATGTGATACATGTCAAATGCGTTGCTTCCGTTTAATTTTAGAATCCATTGCGTATCTTGCAGGAGGTAAAAGGACGTGACGTCACAGCACAGATTAAGACTGCGCACGTTTAAATGTTAGATATGCATGCGCAGTTATGTTTATCGGATTGATATCGTTGGTAACAATTAAGTATTCCGAATTCCTACGTCAGCTGGCATAAAAACCAATCCCACTATAGACGCCTATGGGGAGTGTTTTCGATCCCAATATTTGGCGATATTTCGCTTTTTTGGCGAGAAATGCTTTGTAAAGTTTTTCTATTTCGACGACGACCGAGAGATGCAATCTGTTATAAGGACGTACACATTTCTACTTTGCAGTTTTTTGTGTGTGCCTTGAAGTAGAATGAATTCCTTCTTGAGTGTCTTAAAGTTTAAACTAATTTGTTATTAGTTGTTAATTGTAAATAAAGATGGAAGGTTTTCAAAACACGTAGAAGAAAAAACTCAGTTTCGCGCCAATCAAAGTAAACACGGAAACCCTAGCGGGCACAACGATCAACTTGGCGTGGTAAAAGACATTCCCATAGGCGTCTATAGTGGGATTGGTTTTTATGCCGTCAGCTGGCTATGACGGGTTTTACGTCACAGCAAATGCATGTAAGCTTTACTTGGTTTTACTGTGGTACTCTATTACGGTGTGCGTTCTGTTCTATTGTTTACTGTCCAGCCAAGTCAGCTTGTATAGCTGTGGTAAGATTTTATTTCTTAGTGGACGAGCCGTCCTACTTACCATCTTAATTTATTTAATTATATCTTTCAATGAAGAAAGATTGGAAAGTTCTTCGGCACCCAACAGACATGTCCTCATATGTGCCGACTCCATTAACACTTGCATTCCGACTATGGTGAACTTATTGACTATCCCCTGCGCTAGTATTTAAACTTTGTGTCATCTTATGAACACATATAATACCGAGGACAAATGTAACTGATATGGCTGTAACTCAGCACTGGAATTCAGTTAATATTTATAACGAGGACGAGAAATTTCGCCAGAAACTATACATGCATTAACTTCATATCTGACCAAAAAAAATTATAATTTCCTTTCACTGGTTTGACTGAGGCTGTCTGAATATCGTTTCGACTTGAGATCGAGTATTCGGGACCAGTACCACCAGATATCTGGGCCTTTGTGGCTCTGAATTTAAGTCTCGACTTCGGAACAGGAGGGTCGCGGTTCGAAACCAGATTCCACAAAATGTACGCGATTTAATACCGGGTTCTAATATTATAAAACTGTCGGGGCCAAACGTTTTCCTGTTGGTATGGAGTTCGTGAAGTGCCGGCTTAGGTGCCGTTCTGGTCTGATAAGGTAATTGATGATGGTTTAACCCTCTCACACCGATCGAGGCATTCCCGGGGGTCTGAAAATTTCCCCTTAACGTCTACTAAGGCCTGTCTGAGGCGGTTGGCTTCTTTTGAGGGAAGATTCCGAGATCGCTTCAGAGATAAGCGCGGTAGGGGGTCCAATTATCTTTGCCAACCACAGTCCATTTCCGTGCGCTTTAAAGGAAGGTTACAGCAGGGGGTGAGGTGGTGGGGTAAATGACCACCAAGGCTAGGAGAGTCCAATTCATTTATCGTCCCAAAAAGGCCAGGTTTTAAAGGGGCTATAAGAAAAAGTCGCCTCGTGATTAAAGAGTTAAAAAATGCCCCAAAAGTTAGAAAACGGGACGTTAGTCTTACAAATCAAAACGCCGTGTGTGCTCTCTTGGTACTCGTCCAAATCTGATTGTTGATCAAACACTCTTACGATATTCTTAACACTTTTAATTCCAGCTTTGACACTGTGTGTTGCGGTAGTCTGTTGACCGAGTCTCGCTTTCGAGATCACTTCTGTGAATTTCGAGTGAGATGCAGTTCAGGTGTTGGCCACGTCGTCTGACTATAGTTCATAATGACCATGTACGCTTGAAATGTATTCGCTTAGAGATTGAAAGTTAATCTATCACCTTATGATAATCATGCCATTTACTTTCTGCATAGCTTAAACAGATCATCTAGCATATTTAGATGTATTATAGAATTTAAATAAAATAAGTATATACGAAATATTTTCTTCAAGCATTAAGACGTAAGTGAAAAGACAGCTGTAGAAAACTAGAAAAATTAACGTTAAAACTTTTGTTAAGGGGAGTTTTTGGTGCATTACTGAACTATAACCTAAAAAACGGGTATAATTTTGATTCCTTTTTTCTCCACATTGTTTAGCGTTTCTTTTGCAAAATCGGTGGAATTTGATAAGGTTGCCAGTTGAAAAACCTGACGAGTTGCTTGAGACCTCACGCGCGATAATTATTTCTGAAATGTCGCAACGTTAATTCGGCGAAGAAAACTAATCTCTCACGCTCCTCTACACGAAAATGAACAAGAGCGGGTCAGACTCCGATTTTATTGAACTTTAATTGTTTGCTTTAGGAAAGCAAACCTGTTTCATTCAAATGTCATTGTGTGCGAGACCACGAGAAGACGCCTTTCTTAATGACTGTTTATTTTATCTGCAGTAATTTGGAGTTATCGTGTCCGCGGCTTTGCTTGCACTGAGGTGGAGAGTGAAGTTTCGCTACATCATTATATAATCTCATTTCGGAACTGAACAGAAAATAATAATTCTCCCTCCACTCGAGTAGCCTTTATACAGCGCACGTTTTGCCAATTACGCGGTTAAGGTATGCAAATGTTATTCTACCCTCTGTGTATTTGTGCACGGTTAACCCATATTGTGCAGCCAATTACGCAGATTAAATTACTTCACAGTTTTCTCTCTCCCGAAGAAGAAAGGGCTGACGTTTTAAATTTTTTCGAACGATGGGGGTGGGGGGAGGGAGAAGAGAAAAGAACACACTCCAGATGTGAGTCACGATTTTTGAAAATCGCCGCCAAATCAAAATAGCTCCAAACAAAAACCCTTCTTTTTGATTTTTTTACTGCTCATTAACGTAGCAGCGTTCGACACACCCTTTTTAATCGTGAAAGCTGTGGTGTTCATTTTTTCTGTGCAGACGATTATTAAATAGAAACGTTCGGAAGAGGCCAAGCCTCCGCGCGGTGGATAGGTGTTAATTGTCGAGTTGCCATCCGAAAAAGTTTGCTGACCCGGACATGCTAATCTCGGGTGGCAGATGGCATCTCGCAACGCCCAGGGAAAAGAAATGATCAAGCGATTATGTTCGATGATTGTGTTTTAATTTTTGCGCTTGTCAGAAGGAATATTGGTTGCGCTTTTTTTTGTATGACGGTACTCTATTGCTTAACTTATTAATGGACATTTAGTTTATTGGATAACTTTCGCTTCTGTGCTTGGTATTGAGCATGTCGCACCCTTAAAACTACGTCATCACTCAAAAATTGTTTTTTAAAAAAAACCTAGTAATAATTTCAGCCATTCTAATTATAGGTTCCATACTACAAGTAAAAGCGTAAACAATGTCTCAAATAGCAACAGGTATCGCAAGCAGAGAATACAAGTGTTCGTTGCTCCAAACTACTGACTGTGAAGTCGCGAGATTTTCTGGACTTCAATCCGGGAAGTTGCAGTTATCGGAGGGAGGATGCTGTGCCGGCAATCCGGGGCATCCGATTTCTTCACCAGTTATACTAATGATAGCACGAGTCTACACCAAAAATTCAAAAATATTCAAAGAAATAATATAAAACTGGAATTATTTGAACAGGAATTACAGTGTGTCCGTAAAGTCATGGTGCACTTTTGACCGGTCACAGGAAAGCAACGAAACAAGATAGACAGGTGACATCTTCACCAAATAAAAGGAAAACTCTCCACGTTTGCATACCTGTTCAGCGCAGTTCGATGTGGGCTTCATTTGTTGCCCTACACACATCTAAAGGATAGTCCAGTTCTTCCCACACGCGGGTCAGGACGTCTGGTGTAACAGAGTGAATAACGTCCGTGATTCTCTGTTTTAAATGATTAATGTTGTTGATACGTTCACTGTACACATGTTGCTTCACATGACCCCACAAGTGAAAGTCTAATGGCGTTAGGTCCGGGGATCGTGGTGGCCCTACCATGACATCACCCCTGCCTATCCATCGCTGGGAGAATGTTGTATCCAGAAACTCACGAACAATGTTGCCGTAGTGTGGAGGAGCGTCGTCCTGTTGAAAAATGACACCTTCTGGAAATTGTGGAACTGCATACAATTGCAACATGCCAAGGTAGATGTTTGACGTCACAGTCGGCTCCGCAAGGTGCGTGGTGTCACACCGTTGCACTACAGACACTCTTTGGGATACTGTCCAATGTAGCTCAAGTTTCAACCTTTCGTTTCTGTTCACCACAATAAGCGTTCATAACTGCACCGTGATTTTACGGACACACTGTATTGGAACACAACAAGAATCGGCTATATTTCTTTGCATGGTAAAAATTGATAAGGAGAATTCTTCATAAGCTAATTCAGGGGTAGGTTAGAGTTTTATACTGAAAGGCCTCATTAAATTCTGAGAGTTCGGCAAAAGGCTGTACCAGTAGAATCCTAAAGGTTATTGTTCTATAATTATTATATTACGGACTAGTATATTATTTCGATGCAAACTGTAAATAACTGGTAAGTCCGCATAAGAAATTCAAAAAGGCCTCAGGTTCCTTCCCCCTAGCTAGTAAAATTTAAGTATTTTTTTTAAATTTGTTAAAATGAATCTATTTTTTTAAAATAAAAAGGGGACATTTTATTTAAAATCGGGATAGACCTGCGAACTTTTTCCGGTTCGGGACAAATATTTTTAAATTCTGGATTGTTCCGGCAAATCCGAGATGTCTTGTCATTTCATACGTGTAGCAAAATTTGCGAGGGTGAATTCACTTTGCTTTCTTAAAAATTAACTTTTATTCACTAACTTTTAAAAGAATAAATCTAGTGCATCCCTTTAAATATGAGCTACTAACTTATAAAAATCGAGGGCATTTACTTCAAACACGAGTTAAATCTGGGGCACGGCAAAGTTAAAATTCAGTACTTTTCTAGGAAATAAGTAAGGTTCGAAGTTTTTCAAGTGTCAGAACTTTTAAGCTCTATGTGCTTCATAGAGCATATTTGTTTGGAATAATATAAAAGTTTATACGGCCTATTTTTTGTTAATCATACTGTCTTACGCCCCATCATTGTTAGCATATACTTGAGCCGCTTAGCCTGGAAGCAAGAATTTCGATTTTGTGGTCGGAGGAGTGAGAGTTTTAGACCGTTTCCTCGAAAATGCGTCGTGTATGTGATCACCTGGGAATGTATAGGATCAAATATCTTCAACATAGTTCAACTCGAAAATTTTCATATGGACATTTCATTTAATGGGCATTTGTGTTTTATTTACCAAAATAAAGCTTATTTCCTTTTCAAAGCCCTTAAATCCCGATGATCAATGGTGGAGTGGAAATTGGAAGGTGCCATGCTGTCATCTATTTATTATGTACAGCTAATTATATTAATTAATTAATTATTAATATATAATAAATAAATTGTACATAGTGTTATATAATCCTATCAAGAGTATTATCCTCGATTTTTGTGAAAATTGCACCTTTGGGTCACAAGAGGATATGGCTCTTAGGATTTTCAAATCTCTTACTTTAAAAATAAATTATTTTTGAAAAAACAAGATCGCGAATTTACCACTTTTACAGTATGACTTTTCCCCCTTGAATTGTGGAGATATCGTACCGAATCATCAAAATCTATGATTTTGGAAGTTTGAAGAGTGGCGAATCAGATGGTTTATCACAATAGTTGCCTCTTATCAAAAATTATGAGATTATTAGTTTTTAACTTCATTAAACTGGGACTTTAAACCAACAAATTGATCAATTAGTGTTTTATAAAATGAAGTTCATTGGCGAATACCATCGGAATATTTTTTACAGAATGTTCAGATTTCGAATGCTTATCCATGAATTCCCAAGTTTGATAGAAGATAGGCCTACGATAAAAATGGATTTCGGCCAAAGAGAAATCCTTTTTAGTAAACTGAGATTTACTCTTGTACTTAAGGCCCATCACTGCCGGTGAGGAATGCACTTAGGTCGTAATAATTAAGGTTGGTTGGTTGGTTTGGCTTTAATGGCACAAGGGTCAATTTGGCCATACTGCGCCAAACGTTCGTTGTTTTCAAATCACATAAAACAATTCTACGTAATAATTAAAAAATGATTATATGTCATCGTTCTCAATATTATGTCTCTCTCTCGCTTCGTCAACACAGTGCTCTTTTGTGTACCTGTGAAACTCAGCCATAAAGTTAGGCATCCGTGATTTGGTGACTCTTACTGTAGGTCACAGTGATGGTGCGCAACTCTGGCAATTGGATGAAAAAAAATTACATAAAAATCACGTTCCATCACCCACCCCCCCGGGCGGGGGGATTACTTAAAAAAGCGGAAGCTGTTAGATATTGCATGAGTAAATCATTGTGATGCCACTTTGACATATCGAGATGCAACTTTTACCATAATGCAACTTTTTAAATGTCTACTTTTTTTTCGGAGTTCAAAACAATACCATTATGTTGGTGTTCTTTATCATCACTATCTGTTACCGCATCTTCTTTAAAATACGATGATCGTGAGACAAATAATAGATTAGAATGTCCAGTAATCATTATATCGGCACAACTGGATTGGTAACTGGATTGTGTATAACCTAAAACTCTTGAATGTGGGATAACGAACTCCCATCTGTTCGGGAACGAAAACTGCTAATTTGAATTTGCCTGTTCCCTGAACATGCGTTATTTAGAAATTTTGGTATTATAAATTCCGGCAAAAGTTTTCATATATTCAGCCTTAAGCGCAAATTCAAAATTTTGCGAATATGTCCGATGTCTTGGAATGTTGTTGGCATCCAGTTTTGATTCAACAATCGCAAATACATTATTATTCATTAGGCCGAATCGTTAACACCACCAAAGATAAGAATCGCAAAATTTCTGTGGCGATCCCATCCCATACCTATTATTATAACTAGGGCAGTGAGTGCCCGTAGTTCGTGTCTCCTAACTATTCAGACTAGCACTTTCCTCCGTGAGAGCGTATCCCTTTCACCTAAGCACGAGGGCGGTGCTGCCCCAGGCCCCACGGAGGCCCTAATGATCGTCTTAAGGAGCCCCTTTGTTTTGTTTGCGGCGCCGATAATTGCTCCGGCCCGCTGTCAATCACGCCACGGCAGGGCTCTTATTAAGGGCAACGAGGATCCGGCTCGGCGTGGAAAGGGGGCCCCCGCCAGTTATTAGAGAGGTGGGTTCCGACGACTCGCAGTCTTCCAGACTTCTTATTGTTATTATTTCACCGTTGATACTTTTTTACATCACCCCCTTAGCACGTTTCGCGTTGCGTTCGGAAACTTAAAGCGTTTTTCGTCCTTCTCACCTGTTCGGGAGGTTATGATTTTTTTCTCTACCTTTCGCTCGGTTCATCGCCAATAATGGTTTGGCGCGCTCAGAGATTCGCCAGCTCAGGCGATGGCTTTTTAGGGTCAGTATTGATCTTTTTGCTTTCTCCCTCGCTTTCTGGAAAAGGACTATAAATAATAGTGTAAACGGTTTGATCTTCGGAGGATGATAACAAAACAGATATCCTTCGGTTCTCTTCAAAATACCTAATCTCGAAGATGGGTGAAATGAGAAAATAAAAGAGGAGGGGGAATATTCAGATATTGTTGACTTACACCTAAATAAAATTAGTTTTCTTAATGTAGCTCTTTATTTCAAAACAATAAAATTAAATGGTAAATAATAGTAAGATATACATGTGATATTTTAATTTTTTAACTTTCTTAAATAATCTTTTAACGACACCTCATTTTAATTACTTCTACTTTCATCGTAATAAGCGCACTATAACTTTCTTTTCGAGTCACGTGTCTTTACCGGGGAAATTCCCTTTTCTGGGTACTTAATTGTTCAGCGCATTCCTATCTGCCCTTTTTTCACTCCAACATGTAAACGAATATCAACGTCGCGCGTTAACTCTGAATTTCTGGTCATGGAGCTAAGTAAGAACTGAATCCTTTAACATGAAGAAATATCTTCAATGATTGAATAAAAGAAGATTGACTCAACTAACGCTGTTTCCTTGACTCAGATATTCGACATTTCACCTTTAATCAAGATGTTACATATATATGTTGTTTTATAGCATTCCGTTAACATTTCAAAGCTACACAAAATCTTCCGAGAACGGCTGTGATTGATTTATAATATCAGATTTACGTGCATTAAGTTTACATGTTGCGGTTCTCCTTTAGAATCTGTTTTCAATCCTGCGGTCCTCCAACCCAAAACCGAGTCAACTGTCACGCCGCCGTGTTCAAAATAGATGTATTAATAACTATTCATGAATTAATAAAAGGATAATTATCTTCAAGCCAAACACCTACTGAAATAGTAGTAAAGTTCTTTCAAATTGAGTTGTATTTAATTTTGTAACGCCCAGTCTATAGTAGAGGTGAGATTTAAATATACTCTCGGAAGAAAAGCAACAGAAAAGGGTGCGTGATCAAAATTCTGCTTACTATCAATAATGCAATAAATAATAAATCTCCAAAAGAAAATTAAATCAAAAAACGAGAATTCACGAGTCCCAAATTCATTTCAAAACCGTCAGAAAAGCATATTCAGTTTTACAAGAAAAAATTACTTTGGTAGAAACGCGTTTAGTTTTTTTCTAAACCAATCTTTTACAGAGCCCAATCATATCTTTTTTAAATGCATTATAACATAAACATTGTCTACATATATTATTACAACAACGGCGAATTGACGCACTATGCAAGAATATGGAACTTTTCCAATCTCAAGAGAAAGAAAGGAAAATTCTGGTAATCGCTTAAGTATTCTTGATTGTTGCTCTTTAGTTTTGGAAATTCATCGCTGTTTGAGGTGACTTTTGGATTAGTCTGGATAAAATTTGCGCAAAGGAATCGCAGCAAAGATTCATAGATCTTAGAAACTCTAAAAGAAGGCTAAAGCTACTTTTACACAGCAGCATAGAAATTTTCTTCCAAAACAAATGACAATTACCGCAGTGAGATTATCTAATTGAAATTCGTTTCTTTCCTTTCTTACACAGGATGTGTATATGACTTTAAACCGACCACCTTATTTTATGATACTTTGCAACTGTTTCATGGATTGCCATTGGCCGATTGCAGACTCTTGGTATGGTGGTCGGATCCGGATTCCATGTAGATTCCAAGTTGTATGCGTGCCTGGGGCTTGTTGAATCTGGTCTCGGATCAAGAAGATCTCGGCTTAGAAGTTTGAAGTCTAAGTGCCAGATTCGAAGTAGTCGTCATTATCAAACCATGGTTCAAAAATACTAGCGCCATTTCTAACAGCAATCATATGACTCGAAAAGAAAACTTATTTTACCAAATTAAATCAAACCAAATACTATTGGGCCATCGACAACTTGGAGCAAACAAGTTATTTACTAAAACCCGTTGTACAAAATTCCACTCTTTCATAAAAGTCTTAAGAATAATAAAAAGCACACAAAAACCAAAGTGACCGCCTTAAAAGAAAATTAATTTTGAATCCAAAGCAAAATGCACATCACCAGCAGTCGCCAACCAAAGTCAATTCTCGCCAAACTAGTTTTTTAAAAGCCGAAATTGCTTTAATCTGCGAGCGAATGGATAAACCAACAATCCGCTAATGACGCTGGGCGGTCTCGAACGTGAACAACAGTTGCCTACCCCCGTAACTTTCCACCCGGACAGACGGACAATTAGAGCATCATCACCTCCCACTATCTCCTTCTTACCTTTTCTCTTCTTTTTCTTCTTATATCTCTCACCATCGCCATTAAGGAAGTACAATCGCTAATAGTCTCAGGAAGATAGAAATTTTTGTCGTGACGCTCTATCGTTCCTTATAATAAACACTAAACCTGTGTGTGTGCTTTCTTCTTTTTAATTTTTGGTGCTTTTCTTTTTTCTCCCTACCCTCCTTTCGGCAGTGTTTTGTTAATTCTTTTCATTTTCCCCACGTTTGCCTAGTTGATGTTGCTCATTCGTTTGGCGCGATAACGAATTTCTTTATTTTCTTGCGGAAATCTTGGTGCTAATTCCTAACCTTCAAGACACCAGATCGGTATCTTGTTGCGGGGATGGGTACATTTTTTCGTTCGTTTTTCGTCGCCTTTTTCTTTGACTATATATATTCGTGAGTTTTTTTACCCTCCGGCGAGTATTAGAAAATTGTTTGCTTTCAGAGATTAATTAGCGTCCAGGATCCGCATATCTGTGGGTTTTGTATAATGATTCATAAGTCTCGACTAATCTTTATGGAAAATGGTTGGTTCCGCGAGGAATTTTCATTACTCTTTAGCCATGCGATAAGCGTGCGGTTAAAGTGTTAATTATGATATTCTGGAATTTATCTCAAGGACTAAAAGGAAACTCACAGTAATTTTTTAACCTTAGAATCCTTATCGGAAACAACAAAAAACTGTTCGTCTGACCTTCCGCTATAGGTCTGTACTCCTAACTTATTAACATGAACATTATAAAAAATGAACTGCAGAAGTGTCTGAAACTCTTGGGAATTCAAAATAAAATTTAAATCATTTTTAAAGCCTTAAGTCTCGGAATAAATAAAATGTTTAAAAATATGACAATCTGTTTCTATGAAATGAAACATATTTAGTAAAATATTGGTTAACAAATCATTTACTCACCAGGAACATGCGAGGAACAAGAATCGGAGAAGACATTACTGAAAAACTGGTAGATAGATGTGCGCTTTAGCAACGGATTGCTCGCTGCAGTCGGGTTGTGTGCTCAAGGCTTCCTCCCCATCTTTTAACGCTTAAAGCCCCAGTATTTCTTTTAAGCAAATGCCCAATTTTGGCCTCTAAAATTCTTGAGAATAAGACGGACTGTTGATGACAGTAGGATGCATACTGAAAATGTTATTAAATCAATTTACAACATATAGATGGCAACCCGAGTGCTGATAAAAAATAAAATAAATTCATGTTTTTCACTTGAGGCTGCACCTTTTTAGCTTAGTTCGTACGCTTGATAATACCATATTTTATTCTACAATGTTGAAGGAAATTTCTTGTCCATATTATTATTAGTTTTTAAAAATCAACTGTGTTTGATGTTATAAAATTTTATCAAGGAGATTTTTTTCCTTCAATTAAAGCCCAGTCTTGTCGATTGATTCAAACTATTCTTTAGCCATAAACCATACTTAAAACAAAATAGGATTTTTTACAGTATTTTCCCATGTTCATTCAAGAAATGAAAGTCAAAAAACATTTTAAAATCATTTTTTTAAACAATCGGGTCTTTAAGGGTTAATTGGAACCCAAATGTTGGCCAGTTCCTTTGAAAGTCCCCAGAAAGGCGGCAGCCAACTGGCATATATTGGAACTAATTCAGGCTTCTTCTTCAGATCCTCCAAGGTTACATCAGAAGATGTAACACTTTCCCTTTATCACCAATCCTCGACTCATGGACTTGGTTGTACATGCTACAACAAGTGGGAATAAAACCATCCCCTGTAAATCATGCCACAAAATATTAGCAACGAAAAAAGTCTGCTGAAGTTTTTTTTTTCAAAAAAAAAAAAAAAAAACGTTGCTTTTAGTACCACTTGTATGTTCGTGAGAATGCAACTGATTACTAAAAAATGGGTAATTTCATTTCTGTTTTTAAAAATACAACTTGTGTACCTTCTCTTCCCCCCTTCAAAAAAATGTCCACCGTGCTACAAAGCCTTTTCTGTACAAGGAAAAAAAAATAGAGAATACTTTATCAGAATTATTTTCAGAAGAATTTAGTCTTACCTGGATTTGCATCAATTATAAAAACCCAAGTTCATTTAAAAAAATATTTTCCAAAGCCTGTTGTCTTTAGGTAATTTTGTTTCTTACATACTCTAGGAAATAACGGAGTTTTCCAATTTTCCATATTTTTTTCGATACGTAAACGTTTGTAAGCATTTTCTACCTAAATTATATTGTACAGGGTTTCGAACTCTAATTTTGTTATATTAGAAAAATTATCACCTTTTATTAGTTTTTTTACTATGTTTCATACATAAACTTAGGCTAAATTTCTTATTTCGCTTACATCTTAAGACTAGATTAACCCTTAAATGCCCAGAGTTGCCTTTAAGCAACATACCCAATTTTGTCTGCTGAAATCTTGAGAATAAGACTGAAGCCTGTTGTGGCCAATAGGATAAATACTGAAATTTTTATTAAATCAGTTTACAGCAAACATATAGATGACGGCCTGAGTGTTGATAAAAAAATAAATTGAAGTTTTTCCACTTGAGGCTGCATCTTTTTAGCTGTGCTTGTACGTTTCAGAATACCGTATTTTATTCTACAATGTTGATGGAAATTCGTTATCCTTATTATTAGTTATTCAAATTCACCTGTATTTAATATTATATAATTTTATCAAGGAATTTTTTTCTGAAATAAAGCACAGTGTTGTTAGTTGATAACAAACTGTTTTTTAGCCATAAACCATACTTCAAACAAAATAGGATTTTTAAAAGTATTTTTCCATGTTTTATTCAATAAATGAAAGTCAATAAAACATTTTTAAATCAATTTTTTGGATTTTAAGGGTTAATAAGTGGACCTCTTTGCATATTTAAAACTACAACCCATCTCCACATTCTTCAGAATAAGCAAGAACAAGAAAATGCAAGGTTTATTGTAATCAAAGCCTAACGATAAAGCTCTAATCATTCAACTAAACTGCTCATATTTCCAAATCTAAGAAAACCATTAACTTTTATTCAAAATGAATGACTTAATAAGTTTTACTAAAGGAATTTGATTTCGAATGGAAAAGAATCAGAAATAAGTAATTTCGCATTACTTAGTTAGATTTTTGGCTCTATTATTTCGCAGTATAAGTTAAATGACAATTTCCAAATGTTCCCTTCTCGACTTTTTGGTATATTTCCATGTAAAGATATCATTTCAACACTTGCTCAGAAATGTTGTTGCTTAGGCGTTATGCGACTTAACTTTCTTGATTGGTTAAAATTCTCCAGAAATATATTATTTATTTACCCTTTTTCACCTGACAAACAGTTCGTCCCTGTTGATTTTTTATTCCGAAATTTCGGTGTTTTCCGGTGATATTTTGAAAACCATCATTCGAAGACTCTGATTATTAAGCCGTCTTAAAACGCAAAACATTGTCTATTCCATGATACCAGGTTGGTTGTCATTCTGCTTTTCCTCTGATTTCTGAATCTTTAAAAATGGTTAAAACACGAGATGGATACTTTAGTTTATTGATATAAACGTCCCGTTTTGAAGCAGCGGGAGGGCTACTTTGGGGCGGATCTCGCAATTTTGAACCGCGGTCAGATGACGAGTACGACAACTGAGCTGGAATTCCCTCCCCAAACTTCTGCAAAACACCAGCGAAAAGGCGTTTGGCCACTACGTATGATTTAACGTGCAACAGGCTCGACACACGGCGGATCTTCGGTGGAATCTGGTTTCGAACCTGGAACCCCCTCCGGCCCGAGGCTGAGACCTTACCATTTGGCCACTGCAGCCCAAGATAGATACTTTAGATATAGTAAAAAAACATCCAGCAAAATGAATGAAATTCCCCTGTAATTAAGATTGAACGAGTATGAATAACTTTAAAGAATCCACCAGATGAACTTGATCAAGGCGTCCCCCATCTGCGTGGATTCAAAATAAAAAACAACGGGAATACTTTTCTGTATGGGACTCTGACAATAGTCAAGAAAAAATTACCATAAAGAATTTTAGATAGATACAAATTAAAAATGTAAAGACATTTTTAATAATATGACAAATAATGACAAAAAGACATTTTTCATTTGTATCTATTGATATCTTCTCCTTTTTTCAATTCCGGGAATGCTTCGGGTCACGTGGGATTCTAGGAAAATTCTTTATGGTAATTTTTCTTGACTATTGTCAGAGTCCCATACAGAAAAGTATTCCCGTTGTTTTTTATTTTGAATCCACGCAGATGGGGGACGCCTTGATCAAGTTCATCTGGTGGATTCTTTAAAGTTATTCATACTCGTTCAATCTTAATTACAGGGGAATTTCATTCATTTTGCTGGATGTTTTTTGCATTCTCACTGTTATCTTGGTTGCTTGCTGCATTTTCGCGCTCCAGATGCTTTGTATGTTTCCTATTTTAATTTTCTTCCTATTGAATTGTGTTTTTGCGTTTAATGTCATTGTTTTTATCTGTTTATTAGATATAGTAACGCACAATAAATATCTAGATACAGTAACGTGCATATAAATAACGAATTTAACATTTTTACAGAGCGAATTAGCAATACTAATAATTAATTCAATAGGAATGGCAACGCGTACGTAAAAAAACAGTTTTAAAATATGACTCTTTTTTACAGTTTCGTAGTACAGAAAAGAAAATATACCTTTAAGAAAGTATTCCTTGCTTTTGACGGATTTGGTTCAAAATTCGATAATATCCGTACTTTCAGCATGAAGATCAAATGCCAAATTTCATCCATTTAGTTCATTTCTGTTTATAGTTAATTGTGTTCGCATACATATGAACGACATACCTACATAATTATCGAGCAACAAAAGTAGAAATACGCGAAATTCTGTGTCGAATCTTTCCAAGTTATGGAAGATCTGTGCTGTTCAACTATATAATCTGGGATTCACAAAATGTTTTTTATTCTTTTAAATATTTAATAAATAAAGGTTTGAGTGAAAAAAATACATTTCTAATTTATATCGAGTTTCAAAATTAAACAATTTTCGTATTATTAAATTTTGAATTTTCTTTAATGTATTCCGTCGGTTTAGAATTCCGAATTTAAGTTAACTTTTTAATATTATTTAAAAATGTTTAAATTGAAATGAATTTTAATTAAAATGTATCGAGACATTATTCGAAAATATCTTAATTAATGTTAAATAAGTGAAGATATTTGAGGTCATAAAATATTCAATTTCAATCAAACGTAAATATTTAAATTTAATTATAAGTTCGAAAGAATGATCATTTCATTCAGATGAGCGTAATATTTTACTTATCGTAATGACATTTTCTTTAACTGGATCTTAAGACATAAAAAACCTTTTAGATTTAAGTTACTGTAATGTTTGTTTTATCTTTGCTGTCAAGAAACGAATTTAAATCGCTGTGTTTTTATTTAAAAGATAAAATTTGCTCATGTATTAATATTTTGAAATATGCATGAAAGTCTGAAACGTGCAAACATTAAAAAAATATTTCATCATGATGATACTACTTTTCTGATTTTTGTGTTAAATAAACTACGAATTTTTAGTTTAGGATATTAATGTTTTTCCAAATTCATTAAACAGTAAAAATCATAAAATATTTAAAAGAAAATAATTTTCTTCATAAAAAATGTAAGGATGTTTGCCAATTAGTTTCTGTCATTTAAAACACGCTCACGCTGTCTCTGAAATTTCCATTTCTTGCCACTGGGCGGCAACCCTAAGAACGCTTTGCGTTATTGGGCGACGCTGAACTAATGCGCAATTTGAAAACTTGTGGTACATGTCGGTGAAACCTTATGTGGTACCGCCGGATGGGATATCCAAGTGTCAGACATCGGTGGTACACGTCGACCGATAGTACATTCAAGTGTGAACCACCTGTGGTACACGCCGGCGTGAACGTGTTAAATTAAATTTTGTAACACACTGCGGAAGTAACATGAGCTTTCCGAAAACTCTGAACCATAGGGGAGACTTGATCCCTAGGTCTAAAACCAGAGAAAAAATGCAATTAAGACTCTAAAACTGGCAACACTAATAAAGTGATCCCTTATCAACAGATATGACAACAGAATTTCATTCAGCCATTTTTATTTTTGCTGTAAGAAAGGAATCTCTGATTTCTTACAGTCAAACTCCTTTTGGAGTACGTAGTTTATGTTTCTTATTTTTTGCTAAATATAACTAAATTACTTAAGTTTATTATTTGATATAATATACTAACATTCATTACTGCTTAAATGTTATTTAAATCCAGTACAGTTTTTTTTTACTTTTGATTTAGCAATTCTTTTTCCAATACATACACATTAGGGACAAGTGATCCCCATTGTATGGGAGACTTGATCCCCAGGATCAAGTCTCCCCAAAGTTAAGCTAAATTAATGTTAATAATTTTATTAACCCCCTTCTGGCCATTGTGATTATCAAGTCACATTTAGATAATATCAATATTAGTTAGGATATGGTTAACTTGATTTTGGATGGTTGACAAAGATAGAAAGTTGATACGTGGCTGCACATGATGGTTAGCAAGCACATAGTGACGATTTCACGGAAAGAAGAAAATTAGTCATTCCGTAGGAAAATTTGAAAAGAAGATTTCATCATCCGAATTCGAAATCAATTTTTTAAGAAAAAGAGGACTTTCATTACAATCAATTTATTTATCCAGAAAATGTTGACATTAGTGTTGTGAACAAAAAAAAAACTACTTAAACCGCAATGCTTGGTGGCCAGCTCTTCGAACTGCAACAATTCTAACATTTATTTTTGTCTTTTCAAGCTTTGAAAATGTTATTTGATCATTAATTTCAGCGATAACAATCATTAATATGGGAGACAGTGATTTTCAATGATATAGAATTTTCTTTATGTGTTTTTTTCCCTTTTTTACTTGTTAGTCAACAATAAATTTGATTTCTACTACTTAATTTGAATCATTTCAATTCATCTGTTTCAAGGATCAAGTCTCCCTGGAATTGGGGGGGGGGATTTGGTCATTTTTCTAATTGTTGGCAAACAATTTATCTTTATTTTAAAAATGGTTTTTCAAAAATAAAAAAATACTACAACAAAAAATACAAATGAGTCTTTAATAATGACTGAAAACATTTTTTAAAAATTTTGTTTTTTCCAAAATAAAAATTAAAAACTGAAAAAGGATCAAGTCTCTCCTAATCGCAAGGATATTTATTTTATTCCTTTGCTTTTTATCAATTTCCATGAGGGACGTCGAAATGGAAAAGCAAAAATCGAAGCGTATTTGACATTGGATTGCATTAATAATTTATCAAACAGTCACAGTTAAAGAGACTAGATTTTCTAACTTTCAATTCGAGACGCTCTGGAACTCCTGCCGAGAAATCCGGGGATGTGTCTAGAGTAAAGATAGAGTTAATAGCTAACTGGAAAAAAAAATTTGTTAACACACAGATAAAATAAAAATGCAGAAAAATAAAATGTTTAATTATTACAAATTTTTAAAAAGTTGGACTAAAAGAATCATAAATTACATACAGGATGCCCCCTGATGTACTGACCCACCCCCTTTAACTTAAGAAAGGCGAGAACAATAGTCATAAAAGTTGTGTCTAGGTATAGTAAAGAGGTTATGCCCTACGCGATGGGATCACTTATAATGCCAGCTAGCGATAAAATTCGGAATTGGCTTTTTATCTCGAAAACGGTGCGAGATACGGAAAAAAATACAGTCACAAAGTTATAGAGTATTATCTATTTAGCACGAAAAGATTGTAAAAATTAATTCTAAGAAGAGAGCGCATGAAAAGCACATTTGTTCGATTGCTATTTTCAAGAGAATGACGTCACGAAACGCGAAAGAAGGAGCATTTAATTGGTATTAGGCTCATTTATTCTCTTTGCTGAAATTATTTTCCGTCAACTACAATAAACAGCATTTTGGAGTTGAAACAAGAGCAGAATCTCTACAAAGTGTCTTAAAAATTTGAAACCACAACCAAACAAATTATCTTCTAAGCATTAACTTGCGCAAAATATCTTTTCCGACTAAATCGATGATGCTCTATAACTTGGTGACTTTTTTCTAACCTCTTCAGAATAAAATCTAGTAAGTATTTTTCGAGATAAAAAGGTTAAATTCAAATTTTGCCGCTGGGTGGCGTTGTAAGTGGACCCATCGCGCAGCGCATAGCCACTTTATTTAGGCACCACTTTATGACTACAGCTGTCTTCGTTCTGAAGTCGGTAGGGATCCTCAGGTCAGTGGTCACCCTTCCTTTTTCTAATACTTTTATAACATTAGGCTGATTCATCCCCATTTTTATTTAGACCATATTTTTTGTGTAGTTAAGTTCGGCTATTTATTCGGTTGCTACTTTTTTTTCAGGTTGACTTTCTGCGGTGGTCATGGGACTGTCCTGGCGAATCCGGGATATCTGGTCACCTTAACGATACTTCACGTGTCTCTGACTCATTTTCTAAGGCACAGGTTATAATTAACGAACACCTGTATTAGATTTTATGCATTAACATGCATGACAAAAAAAAAAAAAGAAGAAATATGTTGAAGTAATAACTGCGCCACATAGATTTCTTGTTACCATGCCTTTCCAGTTTTGTTTCTTAATCCCTTAACTACGAATTTTTTAAAATTATCCTATTTTCTATGCGAATGAAGATAATAGGCTCCAAATGAGCCAAATGGATTGTTTGGAGTTCTATTTTTTTTTCTCCGAGCGGATTTTAAACCAACGTCTGGAACATAATAGCCCCATAATCAAAAAGTTTTACATTTTTTGCATGAAATATTATTAGCATTAGTGACTGCGAAAACTTATTAATAAATTTAAAATATTTTCTGAATAAATATTATTTTTAAAAAATGTGTATTGCTTACCAATAGATCAAAACTATCGAACATACATGTACAGAAGAAAAGTCTTCAGTAAACAATCTCTTTTGGAGGGAAAATAGTCTGTGCCATCTAGGTGACCAATGATGAAATGTGTTCACAATTGTTCTTCTTCTACAACTGGGACATATTGCAATGAGTTTCAAAGTGATTTTTATCCCGGTAGTAATTTTAAAATGCGAGTGGAACGCATAGTCCCGTTAGTAGTCAAAGGGTTCAGTAGCAAATATAAATATTGTTATGTGTTTAGTTTACGTGAGATGTCTGACCTGGCAGGCTGGTTGTCGTAATCATCACGTTATTGGATTCCACTTTATTCCGTGTTTTTAAGTAATTCATTCATCTATAAAACATATTTTATCATAAAGTTGGGTGGGGGAGAGAATTTTGTATGAATCTTCTTAAAGAACGCCTTGATACAAAACTATGAAATAATCAAAAGAAGATTCTGATAACAATCCTAAATTCAAAATGAAACTGTCCAATTAAAGGGAGAACCCATAATAAGTTTATCATTAAAATGTATGAAACTAAGATTAAACGCAATTTCAATCACACAACCTCAACACCCCACCACCAAACGCAATCCATACTCTTTAAAACAGTTGTCACAGTCTTTCGAATAATTTAATCACCCAAGTGGCATAACCGATTCTTCTCTATATCGGCTTTAATCAACGCAACACTGGAAAAGGTTAGACAAAAATTCCACGAAAAAAGAAGGCATAAATTCCTCCATGAGAAAAAAAGGAGAAAATATATCTATATTAGGTATGTATTCCATCTCTGCGATTGAATATTTTAAAAGCTGCAAGTGGCATTGGAATTGACTTGACAGAGGAAAGCACTCAGCCACCATCATTAGTTCTCATAAAAGAGGACTTGATTACTGCAGACACTTTAATTGGAGCACTGAAAAACTAGTGTCCATCCGTACCGGGGAGGGTGGAATTTTATTTTTTCACCTTCCTTTCTTCCATCCACCCCCACCCTGAGCGAGGAAAGTAAGGTGAAAAGAGAAAGAAAGAGGGGAAAAAATGGTGATTTCATTAATTTAGCTTACATTAGCGGGAGGCGTCGAAAAAATATATTCTATGAGAGAGGTTTTCTGTTCCTTCCTTCTTTTTTTTTCATTAGTTACCGTGACAGTCGCTTCATATTAATTTCAGCGTTTCGTACTTTTCAAATTAATATAAATGTCCCGAGGACCCATGTGTGAGATTTGTAATTGAAATGAAAACAGCGAGATAGGGAAAAAAATGGCGAAATGGAAAATGAAAATGCATGGTTATGAAGAAGAGAGTTCTTTTGGTGTGGTAGTTTTTTGGTGAAGAAAATTCCGGTAAGTGCGGCAAACCTTGTCAAACCTACTTTGTCCTTTACTTTCATTTCTTCTGGAGTTGAATTCTTTTAATTTCGGAGTCTTTATGCGCTGCCTGTTGTAATCAGTTATTAATAAATCCTTCTCCTTTCTTTCTCCGACGTTTATCTTAACAGCGCGTTCCTTCCGTTATTAAGATGAAAGGGTCTTATTAAAACTTCGGTTATTGATTTCGAGAAGTGAATATGAATTAAACAGTTATATTTACAGATTTGTTTCAGGGCTTCGTTAGTTTAAAATGAATCGGAGTAATTGCACCGTCTTCAAAAATCATCATCTCAGTCGGCAATACTGATTGTAAAGCAACTGTTGTGGGATAATGGTAAAGACTATTTCCGTCGATTAACGTCCCATCTTGCAGCTACACGAGACCTACTGTAAGCGGACCACGCAGTTCTGAACTGTGGTGTGTAAGTGAAACGAAACTCGAGACGGCACACCATTCTCAAAGAACTTTCCAAACTTTCCCTACAAAAAAACTTGAAGGAGTATAGTATAGTATAGTATAGTATAGTATAGTATAGTATAGTATAGTATAGTATAGTATAGTATAGTATAGTATAGTATAGTCTATAGTGTATAGTAAATTCTGACCCGTTCGTAAGTAGATGAAGAGGTCAGCACCTCCTCTTCGGACTTCCAAGCCACAACAGCGGGAGGGAGGACGTTCGGCACTGGACTTCAACTTTAACGTGTACCAAATCCGCATAGACGGCGGATCTCTGTTGGCAACGGATTTTGAATCTGGGTAGCTTCGGTCTTGAAGCCGAAACCTTACTATCAGGCCACGCTGTTAAGATTCCGGCTTAAAAACGGTGACAATTCGCCCATTTATTTAGCGACTTTTTTCAGATTCCTGAAGTACATTAAATAATAAGCGGATTTGTTTTCTAATTCGCTTCCAAAATCTTACGTGACGCCAGAAAGAAGTTAATATACCTATTCTTCGAAAGAATATTAATATCGGTCTATTCCAACAAAATGCCTGAAATTCGTATGAGGAATCCAGTTCATTTGAATTCAAAATTCAAACCGATAGATTATCGGTTTTAAAAACGTAGCGTGTATTTAAAATTTCTACTCGAATTCTCATTTGACTAAAAAGAAATCAACTACCGTCACGATTTTCAATAGTGTATCCTGGACCAAAAAAGTGTTTTGTGTATTTCGGCGATGGCATTGTTTTTGGCCTTTCCATGTGAACCACATTGCCATGTGAACCACATTGAAAGTTATTAATTCATCATAATGTTTAAAGTTGCATCTCTCTTCTTAATTCAGTTTTCAAACAGCTGACCGTTCTTTTAAGCATCTTCAGCGTTAAGAATGATCCGAATTTATATTATTATAATTATTTATTTTATATTATTATCCGAATTTATAAAATAAATAATTATAATATAAATTCGGATAATAATATAAAATAAATAATTATAATAATATATTATTATCCGAATTTACATTATTATAATTATTTATTTTATATCATCCGAATTTANATTATTATAATTATTTATTTTATATCATCCGAATTTATATTATTATAATTATTTATTTTATATTATTATCCGAATTTATATTATTATAATTATTAAATTGAAAATTATTTCTTAGAATATGTATATTTAACTAGTGACCAAATTTGGGACTGTTCCGCCTTATCCAATTCGTCTTGTCATTTAAATTTAAGGCAAAGACTTTAATTTCTAAATGTCATGTCCTTTGATACGAAATTTCAGGTTGTAATAAATTAGTGTGTGAGTTTGGAAAAACATCTTTATTTATCTTGAATTGTCTATCGCAATTTCGCACCCTAAGTTGTTTTATAGATGATTTAAAAACGATACCACCTGATTAAATTATTTTTGAAATAAATTTATTCTAACCAATTTAATCTGTTATTGTCATGCAGTAACTTTTCTTGCAAAATAAGAAATAAAATTGTTTAAGAAATAGCTAATGCTTACCCAGATGTTTAACGCTGGATAAATTTTTCACTTGCACCAAATTCAACATGACATAAAATTGTCTGATTTGCTGCTGCGTTGTAACTGGATTTGAAACCAGACAATGAAATTTAAAAGAAGATAATGATAGCCTTAGATGTTCGAGTTTTCTGATGTTTTCGTTTTGAATATTTTATTTTAGAGCAGGAAAATTTATCAATTTCAGCAAGATAACATAAGTAAAGGCTATTTATTCTCCATCAGGGCCATTATAGTGGGTGTCAGCTACATTTGCTTCATATTTGTATCATTACTAGTGACCTTCAAATTATCTGATATTTATTATTTAAATGATGCATTTTAAGATAATGAATATTCGGGTCTAATTTTATAGCAAAAAATATAAACTATGAAATTTGGATGCCGATTTCTTATAATTCTGGAAAATAATGCCTTAAAATGTGTAAATAAGGGTAAAAACTTGATTCTGTTTAACTCTCATGCAATTGTAATTGTAACGATAATTTCTGTTTGAATTTCTTATGACAGATTTACAAAAAAGTAGCGTTAAAAAGAGGATTAGTTTAACACGTTCCGTGCCAACCTGTTTTTGCTCGACTTTTTATTCAGGTTATTGATGACTCATTAGATGATAGATTTTTGAAGATTGATATATTATCACACAATATTTCTATATATCGTCAACCCATAAATAATTAGCTTGCTTAGCGTAGTTATTACATAGTGTACCATTCATGGCACACGTGGCGCTGTGATCAGTTTTAACGTTTCAATTAGTGTGTACCACGCGTACCATCGATGGTACACGTGGCCTGAATGGAAAGGTCAGCATGTTCCATCCATGGTACACGAGGCACGGAACGTCACTTATTATTAACTAACTGTATTAATTATCACTGTCGAGTAACATTTCATCATCGCTTATTTTTATATTAAGTCAACAAAATTGTTTTAAATCCACAGTCTGATGCCCCCATCCATTGGAGAATTTCCTGGTGTCATCTAGTGAAATCCTAAACTAGCGTTTTATAAAGTCAGTTAGAATAACAAACCATTTGAGCATGAAGATATGACAATTTTGAATAGTATTATTGCACATTTAGCAGAGTTGATTTTAGAAATGTGTTTCTGTGAATATATATTCATTGCAAAACTCTGTATCTGGAATAATCTGAACGGTGTGTTTAGTGTATTTAAAAATAAAGTCAATGTCATACCGCGTATTTTTCCAGTTTGCAAATTTGAAATTCAGCGAATAAAACATTCGGACCTTGTGCCAGTTATCCTCCGTGCTTTGGATTCTTATAAAATAGTTCATTTATGATTCTTCCATTCGAACTATTTACTATTTCTGAAATAACCTTTTAATATAAACGATGCAGTGACCGCTTTTTTTTTCTCTTATTACCAAGGAAATACATAACTTGCTACAAATTTGGTTTGTCCTTTCAATTCCACTAGGTTGTATTAATTGTAGATTATACATTTTATAGGGAATCTTAAAATCTGATGTCATTATTTTCATTCGAAAGATTGTTTCCATTAACAAAACGACGTCTTTCGTTTGTAAACAAAAATGTTTAATTTCGTCAATTTTTATTTTCTGAAACGAGAGCCGAACAACTTTATTTTTAAATGATATTTTCCCTTGGGAAAGAAAATATTTGGGTATTTAAAAAACCATTTTTACACCAATTGGAGTCTCATAATGATAAGTTGACACAGTTTAAATCTTGCTCGTAGCCGTAAGTAAAAAAGAAAGAGAGAGAAAGCGCGAATTTGAAAATGCAGAGTAACCCTTCCATTACGTTCTGACGTGAAACTTATTTTCAAAACTGCATTTAAAAAGAGTTCAAAAATAATTCTTGAAACCTTAATGATAAAATTTTTGAAATGCCTAATATCAATCTGAATATATCGAGAATACTTATAGGCGATAATACTTGATTTGAGAATGATTGTACGCCACTATCTCTTTGCTTATACATTCAGTATTTTTTGTCCTTCACGAGATTACACGCAAATGAGTCATTATAAAGGTATGCACTTTTATTACTTGATGATTACGCAAAACGTTCCGGTAATTGTGCATGTATCTGAATCTTAATCTGAATCGTAAAAATATTTAATGAAAGCCTATCTAAAGACACCGATATTTTGACACTTTTTTGAAAACGAGCTATTAAAATTTGGAATCGCATTTTCATCAACGGAAAACAGAATACCCAATCATACCACAAGACATTTTGTATTTAAAAAAAACTTTAATTTCACCCCTACGAGTTTCTTTATGAATTACGGTTCATTAGTTTTCTTAATAGTTGGCCTTAATGGTTATGCTTTAGCCAGTAATAGCTTTTCTTATAAACGACTGGAAGTTGGCCACCTTTGGGAAAATGGTGGAAATCTTTAACCCAAAGAAGGTTCCCCCCCGTTCCAAACATGAATTGGATGTTAAATAAACGAGAAAGCTTTTAGTATTTTTTTCTTTCCAATCAGTTAGGGGAAAAAAAATTCCAACTCTTTATAATAAAGTCGTAAAATAATCGTAACCTTAACTCCAGCGAAGCGGTGTAGGCATTAACTGTAATAGACGGCGCAGTAAAAAATAAATACTCCTAGAAGGCAATCCCAAACAAACAAAAAAAACAAATTTCTTCCTAGTTCCCTGATTGGTTCATTAAACAGAACGGGACTTTTCTGGTCATTAAGTACTGGAGGGTAAAAATTGAGTTTAAAAAGATGATGGCCCTAAGGTAGTTGCTAACAAATATTCGTAGTTTTTAACATGCCTACCGCCACGGCAGATGCCATATATATTCCCAGATCAGGAGAAAAAGAAGCAGCAAAATTAAAAGGTTGACTCGGAAACTTAATTTGTTTCAAAATGAGCCTTCCAAGCAATTGAATCGAAATCATTTCCCGTGTGGTGACGAAGGCTAAAGAATGTGGCGATACTTAATAGGTTGGAAATTCGAGTCCCACCAAATTAAAAATGGCCTCTAACGAGGCTCTTATGCATTCACTCATTTAGCCGCAGCGAATCGCAGCCGAGCAATTTATCTGGACGTCATTGCTTGATTGAGAGAAATCGGAATAAATTAAGGATTAAATTTATGCTGGAACCACATTTCGACTCGACTCTTTTAATTGGGGTGTTTTAACTGTAAAATAATGCTAATGAGTCCGATGGGGATTTAGTGGGGCTTAGAGCATGCGTAATTTTATGTCATGCGCTTCGTTAGAAGCAATTAGCATACGCGAAATTAACTTTTCTTGCCTTTTAATATGTCAGAGTTGTTCGGCTGTGAGCTGCAACATGGAATTAATGAAAGTAATTAATCTTCGACTTAAGGTTCTTGTTAATTAAAAACCGGGGTTCTTTTGACGATTAATTAAATTTTGCTTTGTGCGTAACTTTATTTTGAAGTAATGAGTCATGAATTCTCATTTACAGTTTGCAAGCAGACTGTTTTGGGACTTGATGAATCAATGAATAATATAATGCAAAGCATTTAAAAATATCTTGTTCCCTACGGTTACTACAATTGGTGTACAAACAATTTTTTTGCTTGTAGTTTTATGTGGTACAACAGTTTTAGTCCATAAGTAGAATTAAGAGTGCTGGCAGTAATTTTTTCAGAGATCTGTGAGGTTTAATGTTTGGTCATTTTGGTAGGGGATCTCAGGAGGCAAAGGCTCGATGTATAACCAAGCATCCTTCAAAATACTCGTCGTAAGACTGTAAGAAAAATTGCCTTTAGCTCCTTTTTGTCTTCTTGTTATTCGAATCAACCCTGGTACAGCCCCACCAGTGGTTTGTGTAAAGCATGGAGCGGATGAGGAATATGAATCGGGGGAAGAAGGCTATTAGTCCTATCCTGGATGTGAACTTAAACAGCATTTCGTGCCCGATGTGCAACTTAGTATCGAGTAGCTCTCGGCTGGGCTAGCTACTGGAGATTTTCCTGATTTTCCACCATGCGAAGCACAAATGTGGGCCAGTTTCCCTTGAAAATCCTCCACGAAGGCAAACTACCCCCCGTCCTATACAGGAGCCAAATCTAACTCCTACCTCTGGTGCTTCCTAATACTTGACTAATGAATGCGCTTTTACCGGTAGAAAATGCTACGCTTCTCTGTTATCATAATTCTTTACTCATGGACTTATCTAAATATGATAAGCCGACTGTCATAAAAGCCACCAGAACATTGTTCCCCTAGTTTGTTAATGTCTCATTACCTTGAGTAGCAAATATGCAGGTTCTTTAATTACAATTCAGATAGTTTTACTTCCATGCCCCATTGATTGAATTTATTGCTAAAAGAATTAAAGAATACGTAACCCCACAGGTGGTGGAAAGGGAGAGACATCTTACTTTCAAATGACTTGAAAATGGAAAGAAGCACTTTCAAGTCTCTTCGACAAACTCGTACGATTTTAGAGGATATTTGAGATTCCCCTAGCATGTGATATAAAGGACATAAATATGTGCTAATTATATCTAATCTGAAGTAAATCACGCAATGTTTTATTTCTGATTCCTTTATGCCCAGTGTTTTGAAACAATTTTGTTACACAATAGATTCCACATGTAATCCAAAAATGGAATTATTTTCCCTTAAATCTCAAAATAATTATCTTCTCTCATTTCGTCTCGCTTCC
This sequence comes from Araneus ventricosus, assembly GCA_013235015.1. Lineage (NCBI taxonomy): Eukaryota > Metazoa > Arthropoda > Arachnida > Araneae > Araneidae > Araneus > Araneus ventricosus. The sequence continues at coordinate 601,815 of BGPR01000077.1, forward strand.
CACTCTTTTAGTTACAAGCAGGAACAATTTCTCCACTCTAGATTTCATTGAAACGGCATAGAATTTCAAAGGATCCGTTTGTGAAAATAGTTTTAAATTTGGATTAAATCTCTTCACTTTTAGTTCTTATGAAAGAAACCTGAATAAAAGAAACTACTGAAAATAAAAATTCTGAATGTTACTTCCGCATTACGTAATAAAATCTGTATGCATAATATATATGGTTTCTTCTAACCGCTATGTCAGAGCAAATATACGAATATAAATCATGAACATTACTCCTCGTTTCTTGTTTTCGTACTCATAAAATTTTATCTAATATTATCATTTATCAAATGCAAAAAAAGAAAAATCTCATATAGCATAAATTTAAGAAAGAAAATAAATTTTGCATAACTACTTCAGCGATAATAGGCTGAAAATTAATACTAAATGCATCTTTTTTGCTTCATTTACACGGGAGATACAGTTCTACATAAAATATAATATACTTTATGCATAAAATAAGCATAGTTCATATGTTATATATCTTTACCTTTACATTTTATCATTCAAACCTCCTCAACATTAGATTTAAATACAACGGAAATATTGTTATAATATAACGTTTTCCTTAGTTTCTTTCAAAGGTAGTTTCCGTGAAAATGTTTGTTCGTTATTACTGAGCGGCTGCATTTTTCAAATGTCTCAAAAAATTCTTTGTCTCAGAATCGTTGCCTTGCTCAGCTGTAATTCTATAGTATAATAGCTAAAAATAGTGAGCCTTTATTGAGGAAAAGTATTGCTTATTTTGTTTTAAGGAATAAAAAAAATATTTAATTACTTTTGTGACCATGATTACAAAATCAACTCTAATTCTTATAGTAGAGAATCATTTACATTTCTTTAACCCTTTCCGATCAAATGGTTTTAATATGAAGTCACCTTTTATTTATCATTTCTCCTTTCAATTATCCCCTTTAAATTGAATATCAAGTCGCCTTTTATTTATCATTTCTACTTTCAATTGTCTCCTTTAAATTGAATATCAAGTCGCCTTTTATTTATCATTTCTCCTTTCAATTGTCTCCTTTAAATTTAATATGAAGTCGCCTTTTATTTATCATTTCTCCTTTCAATTGTCTCCTTTAAATTTAATATCAAGCCGCCTTTTATTTATCATTTCTGCTTTCAATTGTCTCCTTCAAATTGAATATCAAGTCGCTTTTTAATTTAATATAAGACCGCCTTTTAACTGTCAGCATTTCTTTTAATTACCGCATTTTAAGTTCAGTTGTTCCTCATTGGGTTAAAAGTAGTACTGGATCTGGAAACTGAAAATGTATTTCTGTTTATTCGTGACTGACAGTAAAATGCAATCCTATAAAACTTTTCATGAATTTCTCGTGACAGTCAATAGTTCGTGTAATGTCCAATGAGTCAGTGATTGCCTCATCGAACTAGCAAGGCTTATGCCTAATTTATCTATTGTGTCACGCATTTTCTTTGGTCAAATTATGATGCAAAACTTTGCAATTTCATATTTCACACGAATATAAATTACACCGAAAGATAATAGTCACATCTTCAAAGAAAATCTATGCTCTGCTAGATAATTAATATGGAGTCGCAAGGATTTAAACATGAGAGTGCTTTAATTATCCTCTTGGCATTAAAATTTCAAATCTAAAGATTTTATTTATTCGTCATTCATCAAAAGATCCTTCAAGAAATTCTTTGACCACAGAATTCATGTCGGGCATTTAATTAAAGCATCGCTTCAAATGTTTCGTTTCATTTGGATTGGTTTCTTTCGCTATTTGTTACGTGAACTCATCAAAGGAAAGTAATCCCACCCAACTAGAAACTATGTATAGTTTGAGAAATTTAACTAGAACCAAAGACTCCATCTCTGAAAGGGAAAATTCGCCCTCGTATATAAAGGGAGAAAGTATGATAATTGTCAAAACATTCGATTTGGATATTTTGATGAATTTCTGCGTTTTAGATATCTACCTGAGTTTGTAATAAATAGTTTTTGGAATGTCTGTGTGTATGTGGACACGATAACTGAAAAACGAAATGAATTAGACGGATCAAAATTTGGTATGGAGTTTTTACACCAAAAGTTAATTGTTACCAGATTTTGAACGAAATCCATCATCGGGAAGAGTCACTGTTCCAAAATATATTCCCGATTCTCTCCATTATAGAACGAGGCTACACAGAAAACGTGTCATACTGTGTAAATAGACGAGGAACTCGGGAACGCTCGCGATTTTTTCCCTTTTACTATTAAAACTAAGACTCGCAATATTGCAATTTCATTCATTTGGTATCAACAAAAATTGCTCCTACAGAATCCATATGGATGCTTTGGAAAATTGAAAGTTAAGTTGCAGAAATTCACATTTCTCCATAACACTCGTTTCTAAGAAAGTTGATTTGACTTCTTTAATTACAATTAGCGTCCAAAACTTTTTGGTCAGATATATTTGGACAGTTTGGCATAAAATCGAAGCACATCAAGGTTTTCAAATTAAGGTCAATTGTAGTGGCTCTTTTTCGACATGAAATTGGAACAGCGCAATAGAGCCTTGTGGGACTCGAACGTTAAAAACTATGAATGAAAACTTTATGATTTCATTCATTTAGAATCAACTCAAATTGTGTCAAAAATAGCGGTCACTATTCTACAAGAAATTCAACTGATGCCACAGAATCTGTGACTGAAAAAAATTAATTCAGCTTCTCTTGAAATTATAATTCAAATATTCGAGACCGCATTTATTTTAGTCCAAAACAAATTGCACTAAAAGAAACGCAGCAAAGAGTGAATTGGCGGGAAATCAGAGTGACATGACGAACGTAATTGCGCATGTCATCTAACATCCAAATGCACGTTGTCTTATACTATCTATGACATCATATCCTTTTCCTCCTGCAAGCTGAAAATTTGGGATGTATCTCGTCATCATGAATCGACCCATTAATTAATCCGAAAAGGAATCAACTTCGAAACAGTTAATTTGCCTAATATATTAAAATCACGAACACAAACTGAATGGTGCCATTCATTTAGCATCGCCGCAAATTGTACCAAAAGAAACTGACCACATCCTACAAGAAATCCCATGTCCACCCGCAGAAATTCAATTGGCGCCACAGGATCCTTGCCTCAAAGTGTTAATTCCGATTCGCGTGATGCTCAAAATCCATTAGGGACGTCGTTCCTCCCTTGCCTGCACGAAGGCCATATCCGCAAAACAAGGCTTTGGCAGCAAATGACTGCTTGTCAAAATGCGCATTCACGCTCATAAGAGACAATAAAAGAAGTTGTAACAACTTTCTCGAACTTCCCCAGATATATTCGTGTGTGCCTCGTTACCTTCCCGATCTGCAGCGATCTGTTTCTCTAAATACCATTTATTGAAATGAATTACGAGTGTAGAATCGAGAAAGAAGTTCAGCATAACATGCGAAGGGTCAAAAAATTCTCAGAAGAAAGCATTTAATGGTATATCAACCAGAAATATTAGGCAAGTCTTTGAAGAATGTACTTCGAACCCTCAATAAATCTCGGAGAAAATCGGGTTGTCTTTCAAAAAATACTTAGATTGCAAATTGTTAGCAAGGTATAAATGAGAAATTCAATCTATTTATAAAAGTAGAAAAAGTTGACCCTTAGACATCTCCCCGTATACTATCACGTAAGAATATCATATAACATGGGGCAAAAATATTTGTGTCTCTATTGGGTTCGTTAAAAACACCTAAAAAGTCTACAAAGTTACCTGTTCCATTGACGGTTTCTCCCTACGGGTTTTTTAATTTTATGGCTTACTAGCCATAATTATTAACTGAAGAAAGTAATTATGACCAGATTATCATAATGATTATTAATTATTTAATAACGAAATAATTATTTAAAGCCATTTTAAAATCGAAGAAACTATCTATTCAATGATGTCAATTTGATTGCAATGCTCTTTTTTTGCTTTGATCTCGAAAAATTTTTAATACAGGTGTGAAAGAAAGAAAAAGACATTTTTAATTACAGTCACGATAACAAATAAATGTATTTAATATTTTCTTGTGGTAAAATGAAATAGTGAAATGCAGGTAAGTTAATTCAATAACTAAAAAATGTGTGAAACATTTTTCTTTGACGTAAATGGAAATCTGTAGATAAGTGAATGCAATAATTAAAATATGTGTTTATTATATTTTCATTCAATGTGAATGTCAAAGCGCATGTTAACAATTTTTGTAAATGCGGTGCTTTTTTTTAAAATTAAACTTCATATTAGAGTGAAAATCCAAGTATGTAATTTGGAAAATTAGTTCTTCCTGTTTACAGATTCGACTCAATATTTGATTTTGACGTAAAGCCCACATGGCAAATTTCATGCATCCAACTCGTTGCGGTTTCGAGTTATTGTTTTCTCATACGCACAAATAGACATAATTTCAAATATGATTTCTCCGGACTCAAGAATATCTAAATTTCGAAATTTATCAAAATCTCGGGTCAGATTTTTTGACGGCTACTTTATGTTGGCATACTTTATGTATGAGAAACCAAATTCTATTTACCGTCACGTAATAAATGCTATGTGTCACAGAATTCAGAAATGAGTTCACGCTTTAAAAATAATTCAAGACTTATAAGTATGTTTTTTTCAAATATGGAAAAATTAAAGAATTGTTAAAGCAAAGAGCAGTAATATGTTAGTAATTTATTTATTGCAATTAGAAAAAAATACCTTACCTTCGTTTGCCTGAAAATGTTAAGTGCCTAGAATGTTCTGATTATGTTTCTACTTTCGCCCTTTCGAATACTTTTCCTCGGTAGGTGAGTCATTTTTTCATTATAATAATACAAACTATTTATAAAACAACTAACAATAATATCAGTATTCAGCTATTATTCTTTTCCATAATCTTCCAATCTAATATATAAATTTACTTCATCGGTCATCAGTGATGGATTTCCATTTAATAAAATGTGCGCTAGAAAATGATTGTTCACATAAATGTAAGGACCTTATGAGATACTGAGAACGAAACTGACCACATGTATAGTGCTGTAATAGACCAAACCATGGCGTTGAACAGGACCTGATTACAGTGCGAAATGTCCTTTACTTGCAAAGGAGTGCGTTCAGTGGCGTTGTAAGGGTTGGGCCAGGAAGGTATAAATGTCCCGGACATCAATTTAGGGGGGCGACGAAGGCAATATTTTTGTGCTTATTTTGCTCTTTTAAATCCCGAAGTCGACGAATGGAATGGGAATGGGCGTGAAATAAGTACTAAGCCCAGGACACCATTGATCCTCGCTACGCCACTGGGTGTGTTTTGGTGGCATCTGTGACACTGCTTTGCTTTACTGTCCCAAAATTTTGAGAAACCTATAAATCGACTTTTTATTTTCTGAGACATATGAATCCCTTTGTGAATGTATTATTAAAGCCATGCTGGTTTAATTTCCATTTTCAATTTTTTTTCAGAGCTACATGTTGGATCCCAAAGAGTCACAATTTGCCAGTCTTCTGTATAGTATAAAGATTCTGTATATGACCACCAGTCGAAGCTCTATTGATTGCGATGGTAAGTATACAATTCAGAAATTTCCTACCATGAGTTTTAAAAAAGAATCTCCCTTAATTTTGCAATATATTTAGCAATTTTTTATATTACATCTATATATTTAAAATAACTTGGTAAAAAAAACCTTTACGGAGTATGCCAGCCTCAACCACTCAACCGATTTCGACAATTTTTTTTTTTTTTCATTTGAAAGGTTATGATGCCTAGATATGTCATCAAGTGTCTACTTCCCACCACCATTTTTGAACGTAATCGAAAAAAATATTTATCCAACATACATTCTCCATAAGTTTTTTCGATTTCGTTCGAAAATGGGAGGTGGGGGGAGAGATGACCTTTGAAGACATATCTTCTAGATGTCGTAACTTTAAAAATTGTCGAAATCCGTCGAGTGGTTGGGGCTGGCGAACTGTCTGAAAGTTTTACCATATTAAACATATAGAGAATGTATATTTGAAAAATGTTTTTTCGATTTCGTTCAAAAATGGGTGATGGGGGACAGGAGACCCTTAATGACATATCTAGACGTCATAAGCTTTTATCTTAATATAAATAAAAGTCATTGTGGATATGTATGTGGGTGTGTGGCTATGTTCCACAACTTCTCCTGAACCAATGGACTGTTCTCAACCAAATTTTGCACACTTATTATTCTAGACAAGAGGAAGACACTTACGAACTTTTCAAAGTCAAAAAGTTAGTTAAACAAAAAAATTTAATTATTAAATTAGAAATTAACCGAAACCGTTTTCCCGCCGTAACTTCGAAGCAAATTATCAGACAAAAATATTTTTATACCATCTTAAAGTGTAAAATTTTACCTTTTCAATGATACCAATTTTATTTATGTGATATTTTTCCGTCAATTTTTATTAATTTTTAAAGTTTAATAATTTTTAATTACGTGCATACGATTTTGAAATAACGCAAATTTATAGCTACTCCATTGCTAGGCAACAAATTACCTTTATTTCTAAAAGTCTTGCTTATTTTTATATCTATATTTTATTGCTTATTTTATCTATAATATAAAGCAGAAAATATATGTATTTGTCTGTCGGTCTTTCTGCCTTTCTGTCACAAGAGCTCATCCTAAACTGTGAACGGTAGCGACATGAAATTTACACACGACATTCTAGAGCATATTTTTAGGTCAACGACGCTATTTTCAACTTTCAGAGTTAATTAGTTCTTACGACATTTAATTAAATAACGAAAATTAGCCGCTTTTAAGCCTAATGCTTAGACGATTTTTGCCAATAACTTCTGAAATATTTAATAGAAAACAATTATTTGAATGCCATTTTAAAGAGCAGAAAATTATCTTTTTAATGATATTGAATTCCATTGCGATGAAATGTTTTCTCGGATTGTTATTAAGGTTTAAAAGTATACATATTTTTAACGCAATTTCTAACAATACTTTTTATTCTTATAGAAATAAATTCAAGCCAAATTACTGTTTCGTGCGCGGGCTTTTGCCAGTATTAAAGTTGATATAAGAAAATATTGCTTTTTATTGAGCATAAACAACAAAGTAGACTTTACACTTCCGGTTTCCTGTTGTCGTAGCACGTACAGCTTTTAATACGGTTATACAGTGATCCAATGACGTTAGTGAATTATTCTCTCGATGTTTTGTTTCATTTTCACAATTTTTTTACTGATCCTAATGGGTGTGTGCTAAACCTTCAAGGCTACTTAGTTTTGTTCCTATTGTAGGAAGAGGAAAACGGGAAGGGGGAAAAATATCTTCTAACGATTTATCTGTCGCGGAACTCCTCCTAAACGGTGTCTTGGCATGAAATTTGTGCATGCCATTCTGGGGTCCGTTCTTAGATTAAATAACTAAAATTAAGCCAATTTTCGGCGTTTTATCTCGGTTTCTCACCAATAATTTCAGAAAAATATATTGTACGTAGATGATTTACATACCATATTAAAGAACAGAAAATTATCTTTTTAATTATTTCAATTTAAATGTTATGCGTTCTTTTCATTAATTTAATAAACATTTCAACTTTATTTCATACACAATGCTTCCTGTTAATGTAATTAAATTCAAACCACTGATCGTTTTATCAAATCCTTCATTCCGGTATTTTTACCATACTGAAAGTTATTATAAAAATATTGTTTTCTTTGAATGTTAATAGAAAGGCAGAAATTCTATTTAGCTTTTATTTCATAGCATATACCTATTTCGACATGTTTGCACTTCAACACAATGATGCTAATTGCTCTATTTCCGCGACGCTTCAATTAATTTTACAAATTTTTAGTGACCAGAATGAGTGTTTAAAATCCTTCAAGATTGTTGAGCCCACTTTCTACCGCAGGGAGAGGGCATAAGGAGAAAAATAAAGAACTATGAGTTTTTTTTTCCTGTCAGTGACAGAAACACTAAAGAGAAGAGAATTGCAGTCCGGATATTCTGCTGTTGCCGTAGCAATGATGAGGAGGTGAAAATGGAGTACGAAAGACTACCAGATTCGTGCCAGGTGGTTCAAACTAAAGAGAGAAAAAGAAGGGTGTTTCACTGCTGGTCCAAAGGGTTAGTTGATTAACGGAAATCAACGAAAGATGCTTCCGCTAAAAACACTTTTAGTAAATTGAAAGTTTTATAAGTACTTGAACTTGGAAAATATTTTTATCCCTAGCAACGCCGGGCATATCAGCTAGTGTGAAATAAAAATTATCGAAATCCGTCGAATGGTCGGGGCTGGCGAACTGTCTCAAGGTTTTACCATATTATTTTAAATATATTGATCCCAACAGTTCCATCACAATGGCATGTCAAAAATATTGTAAAATACCAATTGTAGGTGATAGAAACTGTGTATTTAGGCTATATCATTCTGTAATTATTAGATCTGAAGACTTGCATGCAGAAATTCGTGAAAAAATTATAAAAAACAATACAACAAGATGAAGTTTATTGAAAGTTTTCACAATTTTAAAAGAATCTATTGTCTGCAAAAAATATGAAATCTACTACGGTTTTATGGTATGTTCCACTTATCTTCATGCATTATTTAAAACTGAAAAAAATAGCGAGAACGGCTAGTCTATATATTTAAAATAATTTGGTAAAAAAACTTTCACCGAGTTCGCCAGCCTGAACCACTCAACCGATTTCGACATTTTTTTTAATTTGAAAGGTTATGACGTCTAGATATGCCATCAAGGGTAGCCTGCCCCACCACCCTATTTTCGAACGAAATCGAAAAAACACTTCTCCTCTGCTCATTGTCTATGGGTAAACATTGTTGAAATCCCCCAGCCCCAACCACCGTACGTATTTCAACAAATGTTTTTTTTTATTTGAAAGGTTATGACGTCTAAATATGTCATAAAGGGTCGTCTGCCCCTGGCACCCTAATTTTTGAGAGATATTGTAAAATAAATGGAATATATTACCGGAAATAACGAAGAGTTATTTGGAAAATAGTGCGGAGTTCATGAGCCTCAAAAAACTGGACTTATTTCGCCAGTATATTACGTCACTCCTTTAAAATAACTGACCATTCAGAATGTTTTATTTTCGCAAGTTTAAAATAATATCTTTCATTTGCATACAATTCTATTGCATCTCATTTCAATTTAATTTAGTTTTAACTGCAGACTTTTTTTCAGTTAAAATTTAATTTAAAACAAATAGAAAACGATTTCGTTTCTTTTCTAAATTTATTTTTATTAGATTGACATCAGGAAAATTTGTTGTTTAAAAACTTTATTGGAATGCAGTGTTGTTAAATGAGAAATTGAAGTTATTTTTGGAATGAATGTTTTAATTTTGAGATGGAGTGTCAAACGTATTGTAAAATACCAATTAGATGTGATGGAACTGTTTATTTCTGACGATATCATTCTGTATTTATGGATCTGAAGACTTTCATGCCAAACTTCGAGAAAAAGTTATACAAAACATTACAACTAGATGAGGTTTTTTGAAATATTTTACAATTTTAAAGGAGTCTGTTGTCTACAAAGAATATGAATTCTATGGTCTATTCCACTGACCTTCATGCAGTATTTAAAACTGCAAAAATGACGGTACGCTGTCTTTTTCAAACAGCCGCTGGTGTTAAAGGCATAGGACTACTTGAATCGCGTGACTCTTTTGCTTCTCGAAGCTTCTCGGATTCTCTTTGTTACTCGCGATACTCTCTTGTTTCTCGAAGTTCCTCTCAATTCTCTTTTGTTTCTCTGAAATACTAATGTATGGAAAATTGGCGAAATAACATGAAACTAAGGTTCCAATGAAAATTGTTTTATTTCTTAATAAATATATTACAATGTCAATTCATTTGTTTTGAATTCTTCAATCGTGCGTGGATATGTTACAGTTCTGTGTAGGATCGGTCGATGATATGAAAAATAACATACATAATTTAATAATTCGGAACTAATGCTTCTTGTAAAAGTTGAATCAATATATGAATTCCCCAGAGTATTAGGATAATTTGTTGGTACCATGTTCAAATCAAAATGCTTTTTCATGAAACCGAACGCTTTCTCCTTCCCTTTGACATCTACATTAAAGTGACCTTTAACAATAATTGGAACATCTATACTTATAAAAGGCAATGTTTGTGTGTGTGTGTGCGTGTTTGTCTGCGATGTCCAGACGAATCTATCGCACTTACAGCCATGAAATTTGGCACACAGGTAGTCGTAATGGTGACTGAATGCACCTCGAAGCCGAAATTTTAAATTTTAATCTAGAAATTTTTTTATTTAATGTTTTGTGTTGTTTTGGTTGATTTTTCGCACTAATTTCTCAATAGAATGGTTTCAAATAATTGTACGACAAAAATAGATAGACCATCGGAAAGAGCACGCGATTTCCGTTCTAATGAAGTTAGTTTTGAATTCCTAACGCAATTTACTGAATTTTGAGAAATTTTTTAAAAATACCCAGTTTTGGCTTCAAGATGTTACTTTTGATTTTAAATTTGTTGCATCCGACTTTCTAATAACACTATTAATTTCAATTTTTTTCAGCTTATAACTAGAACGGTTCTGTCGGATTTAAAACAAGAATGGTTAAAATATCTATTATCGTTTTTTTTTAATTAATTTTTTTCTGGACCGTTGCGAGTTATTTTTCTCGATCGAGTTCCAAAAGCGGCACTTCTTCCGAACGTTGATGCCAATTTTGATTGGCGGACGCGTAGGATACGTCATGACCTTCACCTGAATGAATTACTTCGATTATTATTTTCGGATTTTATTTATATTTTGCTTGCTGTATAATAATCATTTTCACGTTCCAATTTTGTAATATTGTTTTGGATTAACGTACTCTGTACTGTAGCGTGAAAAAAAATAAGCAGGAAAATAAAAAAAATGTGTATCTTTTGTTTTGATTTTGTTTTCAAAACTTTTTCATGTCATTGTGGGCTGTTCTTTTTTTTTTTTTTTCATTTTGTTAAAGTCCTGATTCCACGGGCAACGCCGTGCGCGTACTGCTAGTCTTTATCTATAAGAAACTTTTCATCGATCAGCAAACTTGTCTCTGAATATTTTGCGCTGAATAAGAACATTTTCATCTACTCCCTGATGAATGTAAACAAATAGTATACAACGCGACTGGACATTAATTGTTATCACCAATTCATGCGTATTTTTGCCCAACTTGGCGACTGAGTAGTCGCTGAACTACAATTCTGATTTTCAATTTTTTTTTGCAACTTGTGTTGTTACCCTTTATCTCTAAAATAAGACATTAGTTATTTTTTTAACATATGTCGTTACCGAGATATAGAGGATCTCCCATACGACGTTTTTTTTTTTTGTGGCGTTTTGGCGTGTGAATCAAATTCCTTCCTAAGACCCCAATGGGAGGAACGTAGTCCTACGTTAAAAAGCAGTGGTTGAGAGCCTCGAAGCAGCGAGGTGGCAGGGGCAGTGCTTGCACATTTTACGTTTACACATTTACGTTTTGCAAACCAATTATACGACACATTTTAGACTTTCGAAGATCATATACCCAATGAACTCGGCATGATAAGCAATCATTCCTTGAAGAAAATATTATTTAAACTTTTGCATAAAATTTCAGATACGAACACAAATGTTGTTTAGTTAAATTGATCATTAACAATAACCGATTTTAAGTGCAAAATATGCCTCACACTTTAACCTCCAAAGATTTGAGAAAGCCATTTGACTGTTGCTTGACAGCAGAAGTTATTTTTTAAAAAATAATAAAGATTTTTCCTTAAGAAAAGCGATAAAATCAATGATCTTTTTTTGGTTCATTAATTCCTGCCCAAATTTTTGAAGAAGGTCTAAAATCAACCACACAAAACATTATATATAATAACAACTTTGCACGTCAGTTAAAACAAATTTTCGGATAATTCATTATCAGGTAAACTGACTTGCCATTATATAAAATCAATGAAGGCTCAACCTTTTTCTTCCTAAAATCCCATCCAATCCTTAGCCTGGCCCGACGATGAGCTGCAAATTTTCATTAATGTGCATAATGTATACATATCGATTTTATTCTACTCATTTGCCCGTGGCCCGAAAGGTCACCTTATGAAGTTAATTGAAATCGAAGACTGCGATGCACGCGAATCCGACCACTGTGACTACAATGAAGCTGCTTATACCTCTCCAAAGGTGACTAGAAGAGGGGAGGGAGGGATGAAGAAAAAAGCTTGAGTGCCTGCTGCTGGTTTTTTAATGCGTTTCTGGCAGGGGACGCGATCTAGGGATCATAAAAAATGGATATTATACTTCGTCACGCGATATAGTTGTTCCTGCAGGGGTAGGCGAGCGGCACGCGCATCAGCTTTACTTCCGGGACGCAGTGGGTTAGACGGTAGAAGTGCGTAAAAAAAGGATTGCGAAAAAAAAAATTGTTAATTTTTTAAGGATTGGGGTTTTTTCATCGGTAGTTCTTCCTCTTTTGAACTGAATAAACCGATAACCGATTTTGAAAAGGATTTTTTTTTATATATTTTTTACTACCATCCCCTTTTCAACTCGTACCGTGATCGCCACCTTACGTGCATACACAAAGTTATCGGAGGGTGCAATCTCTTAAGAAGAATTGTCCCGAGAGTAATGGGATGAAATTCGGCATTGAAGTTCTGTTTAGGTTTATTTTGAATTATTGAATGAGTGAAGTTTGTCAATAGATTTCGAAAGTTCGTGCGCAGTTTAAAATAATGGTAACTTTTTAAGTATATGCGTTAGAAAGGATTCGTGAAAAGTATTAGGAAGCTTGATACATCCAGATTTCGTTTCCGCAAACTCGACTTAAATATTGCTCATTTTCTAGAATAATTGTTGATCCATGATTTCACCTCCAGAAATCTGACCCCTGTCAATCCGAAGAGCATTCCTGGAATAAGATCTGCATGTCAGTCTGTCGGAATGGTGTACGCGAACGCAATATCGCAAACACGCAACAAGGTAGATTATAGACGGAAGCTTTGGTTTTTACAATAAATTTAAGTTTTTTTTTTAATTGTATCTGCAATTTATCTGTAATCTGGGTCAAATTTTAGAATAATTCCTTTCCAAAAGATGATTCTTTTAGTAAAACAAAGTATTTTCTTTACTTTACCAAGAAGATAAACAAATGCTATACAGTAGAGTCGCGATAATTCGAGTTGGACGGGACCGGGCCTACCTCGAACTATCGAAAACTCGAATTATCGAAATCATAAAATTTAATAAATAAATAAATGGAAATAAAAGCAATTTTTAAATTTCAGTGCAGTATATTTAAATGAAAAATGTGCTTACATATTATAACTGCTGATAGTAACAGGTTAATTATATCAGAAAATAATTGTCAGTTGTTCTTTGTTTAGATACATTGCTCTTATAAATCGATCTTATATATCTCCCTTTTTCTTTGGGAGGGTACATTTCTGCAGGTGGCTTCGGGGTGCGCAGTGGACATATGATCCGTCGGGCAACAATAAAAACCAGATGTAGTAATTCTTTCACATGTTGTGTATGTGTTGGAGATAAACAGATTTTTTTCTCACTAACTCGGATTTATGGAAAACTCGAACAATCGAGACTCGAATTATCGAGACTCTACTGTAGTTACAAGAATATTTTACCCTTTGGTCCTTTAAATGGAATGAATCTGTTAGATACATTTTAAAATACTGCATTTAAAAAAAGTTATCCAAAAATATTGGAGGCAGGAGAAAATGAGCAGTCGACGAAACTGACATCATTGAATAGAAGCGTTTTTCTTCATTGTAAGATGTAAAATTGTTCATTAGTAAGTTATCGGTGGAAACATAATTATCAAGAAGGTAGAAAAATCCAAAATGGCTGCGAACCCTCAGTGGAAAAAGAAATTTTGGATACTTGTAGAATATTTTTTTCCGATGACCAACGAAGACGTCTGCCTGCATAACATCTAAACAAGACAATTTCCGACCTAAAAATATGAGCGAACACATTTTATAGAAGAAAATAAAGAGCCGAAAGAAGAAACTCCTCCTATTTATTATAATACAGAGGGCACACAGTTTTTTTAAACCGAGACGGATTTTGAGTTTGTGTGTCTGACCGTTGAGGCTAGACTCAGTTAGGCATTTTTCTTTAAATATTTTTAAGTTACGTACGAAACGTTCCAGTGAGTTTAATTCGAGAATTTAAAGGATGCAAAATTTTGCTAGATATCTGCACCATTCAACATCGACATATCCTGGCAGAAAGTTGGAAATAGATTTGATGGGTTGAAGACGATTATTTCGAAACTTCTAGACTTTCTTCTCATCAGAAAATTGCAGAAATCTGTTTCTATTATTTTTACAAAATTTCCATTCCACATATCTGTCAGGAAATATGCCATCCCCTGAAGGCAAGAAAAAAAAATTAAGAAGAACATGCTCTCTATTTGCCCACCAAATTCCCATCTGTTTCCGATGCAGATTTATTAAATTCGCAACAAAATTACTTTTTGAAGAAACCTAAAATGGTGGCCGGAGGCTATTCAATAATCAAAATCTCCACAACAAAAAAACGAACTTTAACGTAATATGACCTACATCTTGCCGAACGTCCCCCGCTTTGCGTCCGTATTGCACACTTCTGGTATTCCTAATTCACTTCAGACGATAGATCTATATATGGGGGAGAGATTTTTAAATGCCCCGGGATACACCCCTAACCCCTTTCTGCTCGCAAATCACGTGACCTATCGAAGCGGCAAATGGGTGAGGAAATGACAGGAAATGAATCTGGCAAACAGCCCTTTTTCGAATAGCAGCGAGTGTTACTTTGGAATGAATGTATCTCCCCCCACCCCTCTCCAATGAGAGGGAGAGGGGGGATGAGTTGAGTGGGAGGGGGCGAGAGATGAATTGGTGGAAATTGGAAACAGCATACGATTTGGAATCATGTTAATGGCAACGAGAATTACACGTTGTCCCCCAGAAAATTGATAGACTGCGTTAGAAAATTTTTTTCCCAATTTTTCGCCTCAAGAAGTTCTGGAGGGAATGAACTCAAATGATGTACAGTTTATTCGCAGGTTTATGTCTAAATACGACTTCAAGACGTTCAAACTCTGCCTTAATCGCAATTAAAGATTTCAGAGTATCATTTGCAGTGATGAAAGTCACAAATAAATAGTAGCAAAGTCACAGTTGCTCAGTTCGCCACCGCATGTAAGCAAATTTCTAAATGTTTATTATCTTTATATATAAAACGTTTATGTAGACGCAAAATCGGACCGAATTTGATAATCGCCGTTTGGCAACAGCTCGCAAGTTTGGAGGATTGTTCTCTCAGCGGATCTCTTACATTAGTTTGAAGTCTGAAAAAAAAAATTTTTTTTTAGTTAGATCGTTTGAATTAAATAAGTTTGAGTCGTATAGTTTGTATTAGACAAATGAATGAATGTGTGCTTAATACTGAATGTCCTTTTCACCTAAAAGTTTCTGAAAAATTGATGGGGAAGAAAGGAAAGAACGAGGTTTGAAAATTTTGAAAAAGGTTAACTAATCAATTTTAAAATGCTAAGGGTAAATAATTATTACGAGTTTTAATTTTGAATAGTTAATATGAACATGTTTCAAGCCACTATTTTCTTTAAACTGTCCTTTTTTAGCTAAAAGGTTGCAAGATGGGTTACATCATTCTACGACAAGAGACGATCAAGAATTTTCTGAGACTTAAAACAAAAATGACTACACTGAGAAAAACACTATATCTTTCTTGACTAAATAATTATTGGAATAAGCATGTATACATGTGGGGAAGCTTTTCTGAATTACATTTCATTGTATAGAGGGCATATTTGAAATTTTGGTGGAAAAAGCAATTAAAAAAATTTTTTTTTGAAGATTTGGAAAAAGGCCATCTTATCAGTTTTAAACTTAAAGTTTTGGTGGAATGAAATTATGTTGAAATAAACTGTTGAAGAAATTGTCAAAAGTGTATGCCAAGAAGTTTTAAATGACTGATTTCTGATTGATGAAAATAATTCTGATTTTTAATCATCTTTGAATTATAAATATTACCATTCAAATTTCTTTCTAACATTTACATACATATCTGTGCTACAAGAAGATTTTAATTGTAGAAACTGATGAAAAAATAATTTTAGGAGTTCATGGAATTTGAAATAATTTAAATTTACTTTTGGTAATTAAGGTACTTATAATTTCCTAATACTAGCAGAAACGGATAACTCTACGGCGAGCGAGCGAAACGAGCTGGGATCACATAGTGATCCCGAAAGAATCACAACGTGATTCTTGGGTGTTGGTGAGCGGAGCGAGCAGGGGTACATTGATAAGATTTTATAACATCTGTGCTAGGACACCCAGTGTCTTCATTGTAGCGAGCGAAGCGAACAGGGTTTGCCTAGCAAACCCCTGCTTTGGCGAGTAGGGGGCAGAGCCCCTAGTTACCTATAATACTGCTTTTTCTTCAAACTTTTAACATTTGCGTAAAATGGTGAGAAATTTTCATAAAAAATGTTTTGTTTTAGAATATTATGAGCGCTTTTTTATAATTAGTGGCTCTTTTTCCATTATATGGTCTATGGTTCAGCGTTATACTGTTTTACTGCACTAGAAAAACAACTTAACTTTTTATGGTAGTGAAAACAATGCAAAGATTATTATTAACACTATTTTAAACCTTACACACTTGTATTGAAACATATTGTGCATAAAACTTACCGACATTCGGCAGATTTCCAAGTGATGCCAAACGTAGTATATCTAAAACATGCTGGAATTCGGAGAAAGTACTTCCCGTAGCAATGTTATGGTATTTACTTCTGGAGGGTTCTAGAAACTTCTTCTCCCATAATAGGAAACCTGTAAATGAATTAATTCCGTAAATGAGTTAATTATTTTGGAATCCGATAACAGTATTTTTCTTCTAAAACACTTCCATTCATTATTTTACAGTGAATTCGATTTTGTAAATATCAACACCGTTTAATAAATTTGCGTTATTTTAATCTGTTTATGGCATTTTCTTATTTTCCTACCACCAAGCAAATGGTATCGGAAAGAAATTACAAAACATTTATTATTCTTATTGAAAATCCTCGACTCCTTCCTATAATAATATAAGTGCCTTGATCTACGAGACTTTCATATAGTTGCGAATTCGACTTCAACTAACGAATTAGAGTTATTGCGATACCCTCCTCAAAGACGATATTTGGTGTCATATTTATTTGAGACAATTTCGCTCTACTTTGTTATGTTTCTGGCATTGTGTTCGTTTTGTGAAGTGTTGTGTGGGCGAAAATACTATTATCTTTTTGGATTACTGTAGTCGGTGCATCTGCAAACTTTTATCCCACATAAAATAATAAATAACAGATTCGATTTGAAAATCGTGCAGCATTTTCTCGTCATCTAGGCAACAGTTCAAAATACAATATCTGAATTAACTTTTTAATTACATTTTTGATATTTCTTCACGATTGCTAAGAAAAATAATAATAATAAATGTATAACGAAAACTCATTAGTTCGATTTTTAGAAATCTCTAAAATTAACTACATCAAAATGTAAGGTTTTTGCTTTTAATACCTCATAATCTAAAAGAGAAATGTGGGTAAATTCATTAATGGATGCTGCGCTTAAAGTGCATACCGGAATAATAAAAAAAAGACACGAATAAAAGCAAAAATCCCAGTAAGAAGGAAGAAGCTTTTCCATTAAAGAAGTCAAACTGTCCTTTACTCCAGTCCTTTAAGATCCTAAGACGGGAGAAATAATTCCTTTTCTATTACTTTTCCTGTCCATTTGATGAAAATTAATATAAATTTCGCCGAGGTTTTCCGCGAATCGAAAGCTTTGATAACAGTAATGTGTCCGTGAAATTAAAAGCGAGCTGTCTGTGTGTGTGCCCACCTCACATCTTTCCTTCTGGAGCGTTAAGTAAAATTAAAGGCGGTAAAAGTGGTTTTTTAGGGGGTGGAAGAGGGGATGGTGCAGGATTTTGATTGAAGCCGATGGAAAAATTAATAATGTCGTTAGAAAGTATGAGAAAATGGTACGCGTTTATCGTAATAAGCACTTTTCTAACGAGCTTCTAGGAAATTTTGAATTAATTTCTCGGCGATGAAGAAATATAATGAGTGGCAATGGCAGTAATATCGCCTGCTTCGTCTTAAAACATGCCAAGCAAGCAGACGATTTTCATCTTTGTAGTTTATTTAATAAACGTTGACGTGGATGTATCCGATAAGGTTTTCAGTTTCGTTGACAAATATTCTGCCAATAATAAAAAAGGGAGCAGAATCTGATGATAATTGGATTTTGTTTTAAAAGCAAGCTACGCCGTAATGATTAGAATTAAAATTAATTTATTTTTGGACAAGCGCGGAATTTTCGATCGTCAGAAGAAGAATTATGGATAAATTATATTTATTAAATATCAAATTGACGTCGTGTGGGTGATAAGGACTTCGGTTTAATGTATAGTTTTGTTGCAGTTTTTAATAGAATTCTAGCTGAGGGAAAAAAGCACCTCTCTTTTAATTAACAATTCATAAATGTCTTTCGTCTTTATAGCGAATTGCGAATTTCGTAAATATATATAGAAAATACGTATGCCACTTTCTGGAATTTATGAGAAACGTGTATGTCTGAAAAAGAAAATCAATTTTCCTCGCCCCTCCCCCTCTTTAAAAATTCCATGTCAATAGATAACCAATTATCCTTTGAATAGATTTTAATTAAAATCAATTTAGAACACGGTTTTAAAATATATCTTCGAATATAGATAATTTCAACCCATCAAAACAGAAAACAGATGTTTTTAATCCGTGATTGGTGATATTAGTGCCACAAATATTTTCTCAAATTTATTCATTTTTCTCCATAAGTTTATATCTTTCTTCTAGCTTAGATTTTAAAAGGAGATTCAATGCTTCCTTACTAGCATTTTAAAATTAGACGCCTATTGAGAAACATTTTGAAATGTAATATTTTTACAGTCTAATAACTGTCTAAAATGTCGTTTCCTTATTACTATTGCTTTGGTCGCGAAAAAATATTATAAATTAGAAAATTCCTTTAATATTTTTACTTAAACTTAACTATTGAGAGAAGTTGTTCCCATTCTAGTCACGTGACTTCTGCTAACCGTCAGTGACTACAATTTAACTACAATATTTTTTCCTTTAAATATTTTAAACGGCTTGCGATCCTCGAGTTTTTTTTTTTTTTGTCCTTAAATGGTATGATGCAACATATGCATTAGAAACAAAACTGGCGAACATAGGCTTCTAAAGAAAAAAAATGCCGTTAAATCTATATATACAATCAGATTTCAGTTGTAAAAAATGTATTCTGCATTATGTCACTAATCTTCTTTCAAGATATATTAGAATAATGCCAGCTCCTTTTATTTTGGTATGGTTTCTTAAGATGTGAATTTCAACCAACCTCACTATTTTTATCGAGTGGGCAAGAATAGTACTTATGAAAGGCAAAAGTTCTTTTCTCTAGGTTAGAAAAAAATATGAAAAGTACGAAATCTTGTTTACTCTTCCGAAACTGGCAGCTTTGAGAACAAAGAATAGAATAAACTCGCGTGACATCACAGTCGCCTGATAAATATTAACTGTGCATGCCGTCTGCATACATAACTGCCCGTTGTCTTACATTGTGAGGCGCTCTTTTCCCTCACACTATATGTGAAATGGATTCCAAAATTAAATTGGATCGACGCATTTGGCTTTCACCAAGCAAGCACGAATGGACTCCATTGTCAAATTGTAGAATAAAACAAAGCATAGTGTGAATAAATTGCATGACAAACATAAATGTTAGTCGATGATGGATATAATGGCGACATTTGGCAACATTTCTTTAAATAAATAAATGCCCTTTTTTTATTGATCATATTTTAAAGCTTAAACACTTGGTTCTATTTAAGTTATTTTCGATTTTGTACGGTAATCCGACTTTTATGTATTTATTTTGAGAAAAATAAATTTTTCCTCACTAGATTACCAATTAAATCTTTCTTAATGGCATGAATTTCAATCTATTTATAATACCACATTATGATCTAAGCACACTGAACACGAAATGCCATTTTAACACATAGTCTTAATAGAATCATTTCATGCCCAGTTGAAATCTCTTAAGTGCACCATGCCAATTTAATTTTGGAATCCATTACACGTTTTGCTGGTGAAAAATGGCAGTGGCGTCATATTTCGTTATGAGATAAAGAGTAGTTAGAAAACATGCGCTGTTACGATTGGCATCCGTAATGCTTATGACAACGATATTCCTTAAATGAGTAGAATGATGCCACCCTTAAAGAAAAATAGAATTTAAAATATTGATCGTTCTAAATATACTTACTTTTAAGAGCACTTTCATCCACATTTTTTTGCAACAAAACCAAATTTTTTTTTTGAAAGCAGCACGAATTTAATAAAATTAATTAAACTTCACAAAAAATCTAAATTGGACGAATTTGATACACACCCATGTATTTGATTTTTTAATTCATATTTCGTAAATTTTCCTGATGGGAATCAACAACAAATAATACTTAAAAAAAATAGGTACACGAAAAAAGAAACTTTGACGTTCACCGTAATGAATATTCCGTCAATTAAATTGCGAGTAAAAATCTTATCAAATTTCAACAATTTTTTCCTTTCTTATTATTATGTTCTCATATTTCCCTCTTTGTTACCGAAATTCTTATAAAAAAATCGAAGTAAATCTTACGGTAACTTTTTTCTTCTGGAGACATGCCAAGAAATTCAATACTGATGCCAAATCCTAGTAATCAAATTATTTATGAAACTGCTCTCTTCTTTCTAATTTGCCAAGATTGAATATTAGAGTTGCGTTTTTTTTTTCCTGAGCAGTTGTTCACTTCAAGTATGCAGGACGAATATCAAATTGATGTTATTCAATCTAGTTATTAATTATCGACACCCATTAGCGAACGCCTCTTGGGGAACTCGGAAAAAATTCAGAAAGGGATAAAAAAAATTATGGTAAATTGAATTATGTCTCACATGCGCATTCTTAATATAAAAGCTTTTCGCTATTTTATCAGCCTAAAAGAAAAGTGCAAATATTATATAGATAATAATGTCTAAATCTTTTGCGCCGAATTCAGGCAAACGATTTTTATTGTAATGTTCTGCTTCATTAATTTATTTCAACATTATTTTTTAATGTAGTTTCTAGAACATTGTTTATTTACCGAATAAAATATAAATAAAAAACCTAAATAAAAAATCAACTAACAAAATTCAAGTTCTCGTTTACCTTTGAAATTCATTGCAGATTAATTAATACCAGCAGTAATTAAACTATCAAATTGAAAAGAAATTATTGAAAAGGAAAGAAACTATAAATTCTTAAGGAATAATTTCATTTTTATCGCCTGCTCATTTATGCTACTTTAGTCAGAAAGAATAGTAATTTCTAGTTTAATTTACTGCTTTATTTTTAACCCAAAAAGAATACTATTAACCCTCGTATAACACGGTCGTTACGTTCCTAAATCAGAAACCACTAACTCGTCATATAATAAGATTTAATTGTATTTTACATCTCATTCATTTTAATTCTAAGGTAGTTTGAATATTTGTTGATTTAGCTACTCTTGAAATGACATGAAACATATGCAACAAGTTAAGAATTTAAAACTAAGAAGGGTATTACAAACTAAGTAATCATCTCATGCTTTTCTGATTGATTGCTCCATTAGAACTATCACTGGATGTAATAACAATGTTCAACAACGCTTGCAGTGTTGCAACAACGCTTCATCAAAACTATAGTGCATAACTAATGTAGGTTTTATTAATCACGGATTTGGTCTTGCTTAAATGTAGGTTCATTTTTCAAGGTTTGACTTCTAAAATTAGCATTTCAAGTTCACGCTACAGAATGTGTGTACTTAGTTTCAATGATTTTAAAAAGCATTTTTCAAGCAAAAATTTAAATTTTAGAAGCTTTCTGGTATAATTAGGAATCCGCAGATTAAGTTAATAGTCGCTTTATTAAAACAAATATTTATTTTTCTTTATATGCATTTCTTTTAACGTGGATTCGTCATTCGTAGCAGTATAAATAAGGCATTGGGATTGATTTTGCGCATGCGCAATAAGTTACGTCTAAAGACGGCGTGGAATATAGTAAACACGCGGGAAGTCCTCATAATGCTCGTTCGATTTAATAATTTTAAAACACCTCAATATAAAGGGATCTGTTTATACTAAAATTTATAAAGTTGAAGGAATGAATTCTCTGTGAGCGCGATGTTTAGGAGTGCGTGAGATCATTAAAAATCTGTTAGAAATGCATCGGCCATCTTGGACACTAAATTAATTAATTACTATGTTACTGACGTTAACCTATTTCTTCCATCTTAAGTTCAAACTTTGTACATGCTACCGGCAATGTATGAAAGCCGGCATTCTATATTGCCCTCCTAAGCGTAAAAGGCCTATCTCATTTTTTCAAAATGTTCAGATTTTTCTTACTTAGCACTGTTTGTGAGCTGCCTAACATTATTCCTAAGCAAAAAAAAGAACGTATCTTATTAAAAAAAATAGTGGAAAATCACTAAAGAAAAATGCGTATCTCATAAAACTAGCGTAATTAACATTTACTAAAATGTTCATAGCTAAAAGTTATAGCTTCTTGAGATACGCCTATTAGGCTCAGGACGGCAGTATAGAATGCCGAAAACTGGCCGGCAATGTATGAAACGATTAACATTTCGCACGTTTCCTAAGCATTCTATAGAATGCCAAATGACAAACCTGCAAAATATGAAATATATCGTCGATTCGATTTTGTAAGAAATAAAATTAAGTGCGATTCAAAATAAAATTATTCCTTTCTTTCATGTAACAAGTAGGTGTTCATATTTTTTTGTTTTATTTAATAAGAAAGCCAACAAATTTGATATACATAACTTTTATTTCCCTTTAGGTATTTTGAATAAAATATTTTGAATGGCACTCTCTTATTATTTTTTCAAAATAACATTTGTATTTTTGAGAAATGCACGTCTTTTAAATAATAGCCTTATCATGACCTTTTTTCACACTTTGCCTAAATAGCATTTGTCATTCTATAGAATGCCTAGGTATTAATTATATATAATGCCTAGGGAAAGTATATAATAATTCTCACATTCCATACTTTACCCTAAAATGCCTAGATATTCTATAGGATGCCGGCGTTTCATCAGGGTTGCCAGATCAAAATAAGGCCAAACCGTTTTTAAATTAAGGCCAAAAAAGGCCAAATTTGAAAATTTCATTAAAGCGCACATTTCCCCTTATTTATTATAAGAAAATGGCTACCCTCCATGAAAAGGTATCCCACTAGATTGACATATGTATAATACTGTTCTATTAAACTAAAATTTAAGCTTAAATTTAACATTTTTTAAACATTTACGTGCGTGACTTTGCAAAAAAAAGGAAGGAAGAAAAAGAATTTCTGTTCTTGCCGGTCCAGAATGAAATGCTCGAGCGAAATATATCCACTCCTGTTAACCAAAACGTTCTATATTATTTTTCAATGTGCTTATAATAAATGAAAATTTCTTTCATACTTACAGTAATTGACTAACAGTAAAAAATATCCATTAATATAATAAAAAAACTGATTTCAGCTTCATAGTAGATATCTGAGTTTCCAGAACGTGAGAAAAATATCCAAAATGCACTTCTCTTAATTTTGATGTCATTTAAATAGCTGACACCCAAATACAATATGCTCCAGCAATTTAACAAAAGTTTTTAAAATATTGTTTCTGAAGACTTTTTTCTATTCCTTAGATTTTACATTAAAACGTTTGTTAAATTGATAGAAATAGGTATTTCAAACAATACCGAAATTATAGACATAAATACTTTTTCCTTTAAAATATCTGTAATCTGATTACCTTTTTCCAATTCCCCTCTCTCTCTCTCTCAAATAATAATAATATTTTACGCTTTTGTGTCGAACTTTCCTTAAAAGAATTCGACCGTGAACAGAAACGAATAAAAACAGAGAAAGTGGTTCTCATACGCCGTACAGAGACAAACATAGCTTCTGCTAGAGGCATTCTGACAAATACAATCTGAAGAAAGGGGCAGAAACTTTTCTTATCCTGGAATTACTTCGTTTGATAGCTCACTGCGGGCCATTTGAAAAGTGTCATATCGAAATATGTATAAGAAAAATAGTAAAGTTATGTATTAAGAATCGTTCTAAAAGTCGTAAGGAGAAATAAAGCCAAAAATGAATTTAAGAGCCAAATGAAAATTCCTAAGGCCAAGGGCTTTTTAAAGAGCCAAATTTCCAGAATTTGGCCTTAAAAAGGTCAATATGGCAACCCTGTTTCAAAAATCGCCGGTGACACATATTCCACATTAACTACTAGATACAGCATAAAAATACATTAACACTTATAAAATTCATAGAAGTTAGGGAAAATAATTTCAAGCAAAGAGAAGGAGAATGCCGATTGTTTGAGTCATACAATTGATTTTGTTCGTGAACGCATTTGTCGGTAAATACAGTAGTGTAAGCAGTCTGTAATGTAAACTGCAGCCAGCTCGACTATCTCCCCCCAAAAAAATTTAAATTATTTCAGCAATGGATACAAAATTCGCATTAAATTATGCCGAAAATATTTTTGTAATCTTTCGTCGAAATACTGCTTCAGACATACTGCTTGAAAATCTGTTTCTGCAAAACTGTGTACTGAGAATCGCAATTTTCCCCTTCAAAAAAGTAAAAAAAATATATACAGTAGTGTAATTGTATTACCTAAAGAACTATTTTTCATGTAATCCATTTTGGCTTATTTATTCTGATTTTAAGTTTACAAGAATAAATTTTCCATGTTCCGCAATGATCACTGTTCCTTATCCACTTTGGACGTATCATTGTTAAGGCGCATTTACACCGGAGTTGATTCATTCTCAGCTTTCATTACATCAAAATGGAGCTCTCATTACATCAAAATGATGGCATCACATCAAAATGGAGCTCNCATTACATCAAAATGATGGCATCACATCAAAATGGAGCTCTCATTACTTCAAAATGATGGCATTACATCAAAATGGAGCTCTCATTACTTCAAAATGGAGCTCTCATTACATCAAAATGGAGCTCTCATTACATCAAAATGAGAGCTGTTTTAGAAATGTTGTAAACATGTGTTTTCAACTCCGGTGTAAATGCGCCTTAATAATGATGCGTCCAAAGTGGATAACATGATTTCAAGTTCATGCTTTTAAATGCCGATAAATGAAAATTGATGAGGGTGGGTTTCTTTCAGTAACCTGCAAAAAAGAAATTAAAGACAATGAATTTTTAACTTTATTTTAGAATTAAAATCTAAGTAAAACTTTGTGAAGGTTACTAGCGAGATTTCGGAATACCGATCCCCAGATCTCACAACTCAATATTCCAATATCCATGCCTTCATCAAAACTCGAATCCAGCTACAAAAAAGTGCCGATACATAACGTTTTTATTAGAAACCATTTATCATTTGAAAAAACGCAGCTGAAAATATTGCTATTGGCCTATTGACCACAATTAAAATATGCAATCATTTAATTTCAGAAAATGCTAAAAAAATCAGTTTGAAACTGTAATACAAAATTACATTTTGCTTAGTATTTCTATGTTTGGACAACACACAAATCCTAGAACCTTTCTGTTCTAGGATTGGAATAG
Source organism: Araneus ventricosus (assembly GCA_013235015.1). Classification (NCBI taxonomy): domain Eukaryota; kingdom Metazoa; phylum Arthropoda; class Arachnida; order Araneae; family Araneidae; genus Araneus; species Araneus ventricosus. The sequence continues at coordinate 627,608 of BGPR01000077.1, forward strand.
CGACGCTGTGTGTCTGATTTGTAAATTTCTGGACCAAATTTTATTTAACAATTATTTAACAATTTTATTATAATTCAAAAACCATGAAATTCTCAGCTTGTCAAACGTAAGACAAAAGTTAAAATTTCAAAAGAATTCTTTTTCGAAATTCTAATCAAAACAAAGCATTTCTTTGCTTGTCAAACGTTGCCAAAAAATATTATCAAATTATATCATCACGATTGCAATAAATAATCAGATTCATCGTGGCGTCCAAACTATATCTCGCGCATGATGTACCACTGACGTACCACAACGGAAATTTGAAATTTAGGATTAATATAATTTAAAATTTCTCGGGAACTGTTGATCATAGCGAGATAAATTTTATTAAATCGATAGAAAATTTTATTTCACTATTTTAGAGCTATTAAATTTGAAATTAGAACGACAATTACTCTTTTAAATTTAAAATTACTGAAAGTTAGGTTCTCTAACAATGAAATACTGCTGTTTGTTTCGCAGTGCTATGGCGCGAGTTTTATTGTTGGTGACGTCAGAGCGTTACCGAGAGATCTGGGCTATTATATTAGTAATACAAATGGTCCTTGTTAGAAATTACATATTGTTTAATTTTGGGGGTCTTTTGAAATAAATAATCAAATTCCCACAAAAATCTATGGCAAATCGATTATTGGTTAACGAAAGTTCTTTATCCAGTCACCTGCTGCGCAGATAAAATGATATCTAAATTAAAAGAACCACTGTGTTTATAGGATTCTGGCAACCTTCCTTCATGATCAGATAAATATTTGGAATTTGCCCTGATCTTTGAAATTCTGTGAGAATTTGGGATCTTGGTCTAAATCACTGTATGGATATTGTTCTGTTAACATTTATATTAACCGAGATTAACCATACAACAATGAGTCCCGATTTTAATCATCGCAATAAAACCGAACGAAGCTGCCGTAAATTCACTGAAGCATTCATCCTCATCCCACGATGTAACTGATTGCATAATACCAGTTGTGCAATCCGTGGTGTCTGGATTTTTTAGATACTTTTAATGATATCTTTATCATTCCCACTTTCTCCGATTAGAAGGCATTTCCAGACTGCTACATTGATTCTGCGGAAAAAAGAACTGTCACAAATGGCTACCCATCTTTCTTGGTGATCTTAATAGATGAAACATCCCCAACCATGACAATTCGATGCATTTCATTGGCATTGCCCACAAACACGCTTTGCACCGTGACGGAATGTATCACTTTGTAAAGATTCGAGCTCTCTTGGAAAAAAATTCTTGCGATATCAAGGTCATTTGCATAGATGGAGAAGGTAATCAAACTCACGGTTTCTCGCCTCATTAGCCAGTCAACATTTCTTGGAGACGTCTTTCAAATTGACTTTTTTTTTTCTCTCTCTCTTCACTCGCTCTAGAACTGAAGAACCGATACGAAAAACTCCGAACAATTTATCGCCACTTATGCTAATTTCTTAACGATGCCTCCTTTGGTTTGGCTACCGATTATCTTTGGCGCTGAGGCGGCTCAAGACTTCCTGTCGTTTGGCAGTCCCTCCCTGGAACAGTATGGGCTCGGGATAAAAAACTGTGCCTGCACTGTCTGAAACTCCTTTTGATTTATTTGCCTTGTCCTTATCGCGATTTTGTGATTGCGCCATTTATCACAGAATTGCTGCAACTTTGTTACCCTCAGATAGGTTTAGTTCGTGGTGGCAAATGACAATTTGATGCATAATTTGATTGTGGAGTACCCGTTTTGGCAATTTTGTTGGACGATGTTCTCCACTCGCTGTTTTGGTCATATGACGCTTACAAATGTGGTGCACAGGTTCTTTTCGTGTAATTTAATAGAATAAATTTTCTTTACTCCAGGGCATATTATATTTAAACTCTAGACATTATTTGTTGAGTTCAAGAAATAAAAATTATATTTTAGGAATAAGATAAGATTACCATTTTACGAGTAAGATGTTATTATAGATCGTCAATTGATATAATAATGAGGAGAAGAGTTTGATTTACACCACAGTGTTAATAGGTTGGTGCTAGGATTATTGAAGGAAGCATTATCACAAAAAGTGGCACTGAACTAATAAAAAAAATGCCTTGGCGTTGTTACACAAATTTTTATTATCTATCAAAAACAAAGGCACATCGTACTTTTCTTCGAAACACAGCCTCCATGTATACGTTTGAGTCAGTGGTATATCGAATATAAGTGGCGTTACTGTCATGGTATCCCTCTTCCCCTCCCCGTCATATTGGGCTTTAAAAAGTGACAAAACCGCACTAACATTTTGTCTACAAATTTTGTCACTACTGTATTTTGTCACACAAAGAAGAAATCTCTACTCATCTCACACCCCCAAAATTACAAGGTTCATATACAGTTGCCTATTTGATTATCCGGCCATGCTTCCAATTTATATTTTACTTTAGAAATAGATAGACCTAAATATATATTCATTTGAATACCAATCACTAAATTTTGTAATAAATACTGAATTTCGAAGCAATTATTCAGTATCGGGACCCGCCATGCCAAAGTAAATTTCATCAAAATGAAAGGCAATCCACTTTTTTTTTACTTTGTACTTAACTGAAGAAGTGCAAAAAATGGTTGTACTTAAAATAATCTTGTATAACATCGTTTACACATCAAATAGGAAGATTTCAAACTTATACCGTAATTAATGCTTATAAAACCTACAATATTTTATCTTTAATTACGTTAATCATTTATTTCAACTTTTTAAAATAAACAAGTAACAAGAATATTTTCAGTTACATAAGACATTTCCTTTAATTTTAAACTTTTTGCGCCACAGACGCAAATAACAATCAGTTTGTAGCGAGTTGGGTTCTTTCAGAACTAGCTAGGGGAAGGTGTAAAATCATCTTGGCATTCATCAGCGAACAAACCACACGATAAAATCAACTTCGAAATATCTTTACAAGCTTCGCTTGGAACCAGTCCACCTTCTGTACAAGCAGTCCTTTGTGTTCGAACACGACACAATCTAAATAATTGATAAAGACAACACTAGCTGTTACTTTCATTGAACAGAGCAAAATAAGATCGAAAATAAATTTAAAAATAAAAAAAAGAATGAAAGTATTTCGCTAAAAGTTTACTTTGCCAACAGTGGAAGTTCGCTGCTTTAATAATACGGTAGGGCGGTTCGAGAATTTTTCGCGTAATTTTTGCCTTTTTCTGTAACATTTTCAGTAGAATTTTTTTTTTCCTGTTCCGAAGGTAGTTCTGGATGAACAGAAAAGCCAGAATAATAATAATAAAAAAAGAAGTTTGGAACAGTACGTCAATCATAGTTCGTTAGTCCTCATTTTCCGAAAGAAAGGGCGGGAAACACGAGAGAAAGAACTGTTCTCTCCGCGGGTGTGAAGAAAGGGCGCGAAAAAAGTACAAAGGAAAAAAATATATATTCTGCGTTTTAGAAATTAAGTTAACGTCTAACATTCAGGCTTCGCCACCGTAGATGTAATTTGCGTCCAATCGTTCCTTGATTAACGCCCTATGTGACGGGGAACGGAACTTTTCAAACACATAAAAAATATATGCGCGCTCACAAAAAAGAAGCTTCGCCATTAGCTCTTTTATTTTTTCATTCTTAGTTCTTTTCACTTTTTTTTCTCTGTTCGTTGTTGGCAACGCTGAAAACTTTTTACTCGAAAGTGTGCTTAGTTCATTAGGAAGGCGTAATTAGCACGTGGAGAAGAAAATCATTCGCTTGTAGTGTAAAAGCACTTTTGGAAAAGGGTAAAATGGAAGAAAGTAGTTGTAAAAAAAAGAGGAATAACTTAATTCTAAAAAGCGTGTCCTCTGTTTATTCGCTTGAGTTTCCAATGATGAAAAAGTCGTCTGCGTGTTTAATGACGTGTATTGAATTACGGCTGCCTGCTTCCGAAGCAGTAAGTAACACCTCAACTCTCCTTGACGGGGAAATTGTGTCCATCTAACATGGATATTCGAACCTTATTGGCTTATTTCGGTAACTGTTTTCCCTTATTATTCTTTCCCTGTTTTCTGGAAGAAAAAATAGCTTCTCTTAGTGAAATTTAAAAACTCAAATCTGTTTTTGTCGAGAGATATCAAAATAAATGAAATTACAGTTTTGAGTGACTGATTAACATATGATTAAAGTATCTAATTGGGTTTCTAAAGTTGTCGAAAAAAATTAAATCATGTAAAGCTATATACAGAATCGAAATCGCCCAAGATTTACTATATATTCTTCGAAATGCAAGATTATAGTGAATAGTTAAAGTAAACTTTCGTAGATTAAGGAAAATAAACTAAGCAGAAACATTACTTTGCTTTGTATTCAGTTTAAATAAAATTGATTTTATTTATATTTAACAGCGGCATTTAATACTAAAATCAATGCATAAACAGCGAGTTGCCGCATTCGGTCCGGAATCATAACTTCTATTCTATTAAATATTTGAGCCGTTGTGACGATGCAAATACGGTGTATGAAATTATTTTTAAGAGAAAGCGCTACGTGGTTACAATTAGAGATCAGGTGTTTAGATTTAGATTAGATAGTTAGACAAGAAGTGGAACACACCAAACCAAAATAAAAACATTTAATACATCAGTTGTCGGCTCAAAAAGAAGAAAAACTAAGGTACGTAGTTTTGCATCAAATATGGAGAAACAATTAAAAAGAACAGATGCATTACATAAAATGCCATACTTGGTTTCATACATTGTGTGCTGGTGTGAATTTGAGAACCAAAATAGATTTTTGCTTTAATTGTGCTGAAAGAAATTGGTGATCCAATTTGAGAAACCAGTGGTCTATTATGGGCAACCAGTTTCCTTAATTATGCCAGTGCCATAATTTTTGGAAGCTTTTTTTGTCCTCCTTTAAAGTGTAATTCATAAAAAAGTCAATTGCATTATTTTGAAGATAAATGAACTGCAGCACATTCTACTATCTGTTCTATTTCTTACTAAAACTACTTCACTGTGCATTGAAAAATGTCCAGGAGATCCAAATTCGGCAGCCTATCGCTATTAAATTGATTTCACCGCCAGATTTTTAATTAGTTCTTAAACACTTATGTGATTTTTATATGAAATGATTTTTCATTCCGTTACCAGATTATTTTGTCTATTATAACACACAAAAAAATTTAGGAAAATATAAACCCTTTTTGCAGAAATTTACTTCATAACCTTCACTCTGAGGTTGAAGCTATCAGAACGAGGAACTTGATATTTATCGATAACTTTTTTCTTAAACCTCAAAAATTCTTTAACACTAATTAACTATTTTTACTCTTGCGGAGAACTGATTCTTCGTTATTTCTCAAATTTATGAAAAAAAAAATTATTTAAACACTTATTTTGCTGCAGTAATTTATCATACCCTCTACTTTTTAATCTCGGGGTATCCGAAAAATTAATCAGTGTGTAAAAAAGCAATCATAAAAGTTATTGCTTAATTTTATTAAACCAGAATTTTCACACATATTAGAAAGTAAAAATTAATTTGATACAGGAGGTGACCAAAAGTATTCAATAATTAATTTTTCAGAATAATTTTATTGTTCAAAAATGCCTGGATGACAAGAATTAGGAATTAAAGAACCCGAAAAAGAAAACAATTTAGATGAAGTCTTTTTTAACGCATAATTGTTTCATTTATATTTGGTGGCAACAGCCGATCACCTAAATGCTCTAGATATTATGCCGTTTAAACGCTATCAATTAAATGAAGCAAATGAAAAGATATTAATTAAAACAAGCATTACTGCGCTAATACAATTTAATCAAATTGGATTTTTTATTAGAATGTTCCAACTAATTGCATCATTAAGAATGGCAGTTAAAGCGATTATTTTTTAACCAAAACACTTTTTTTAATATTTACGGAAAATATTAGCGGATGTGCCCAATTGAACGAGTCGTTATTTATTTTTTAATTCGATATTTCATTATTAACGTTTTCGGAACATATCGCAAAAGCGATGATGGATGCTTTTTAATACGAAACATACAAGGGAAAACTTTAATTAGAAAATGCAGAGGACGTTAAAAAATATTAACAACGCGTTTTTAAATTATCCATAAAAGAATCGATTGAGCGAGGAAGGCCATGAGCGCACATCGTGTTTTAATTTAAGAAACAGTGTCGGCCGAGCCATAAAAATACATTACAGCGTTTAATAAAAGCATTTAGTTATAATTACGTAATTATTTTAGAGCTTTGGCCTGGATATGACAAAAGACATGCTTTGTCGTTATGGCAAGGGATAGTGTTTTATGACTTGGGCCGACAAGATTGGATTTTGCGCTCCCTCGTGCCACCCCCTAAACAATAACACGAGCTTTAATTGCTGCGCGAAGAAAATTAATGATTAATTTTTTCCGTCCTGGTTATCGTTTTTAATTTCTGCATTAATGCAGCTGCGTCTCATAATGGATTGACGCACATAAGTCCAATAAAAACGCCGCTAATGGCACTAATATTCTATTTATGCTAATGCTAGTGGCCAGCCTTTCACAAATGAGTAGCAGTTTTGCGCTCCAGATGGGTAATTATAAGCAACACCCCTTCTTAACAAAATGTATTGATTCAGCATAAATTCTTGAAGACAGTTTTTAATGTTTTTCCCGGAGTAAATTACATGGCCACGATACGAAGAAAAGGCATTATTTTATGTGCTCGCGACATCTTGCAGGAAACAATTTAGTGTTTTTTAATAATTTGATGGAACCTGCAAACTTGGCCAAAAAGAAACCATTTTTTTCACTCTTCGTTTTGTTATAAAAATGGATTTCTAAATTAAACAAGATTACAACAAGAATCTTTGTTCAGGCATTCGGTTGAAAAAAGGGTGGGTGGGTCTTACCTGCTGTTTAGTTCTTACATTTTTAGAAATAAACCCCCCCCCCCCCTTTATCTAAAATCTGATTGAATTTCCGTTTAAGTTTTATAAATTTTCTGTTTCATCCCTTCTGCAAATACAATGGGGTTGATTCATGCTCAAATGGTAATTATAGAGTAAACCTCGCCAGTTCAAATTTGGAATTCATTGCGCGTCGCTATTTCTGCTCGTAATTTCAAAACCAATTTCTTTTACTGTTTGAAGTAATTGCGCATTTTTTTGCTTTAAGTTTTCTTTGATAATATAGTTCTAATTCTTACATTAGAAATTTAACATTAGAACAGCATTCTTTTCGGCTGGGGGGAGGGGGATTAGTTCCTAAACTTTACCTTATTTCATACTGTTTTCAATTTACGTTAGAATCAAACGCGTTGGTTAGCATTATTAGAGTTTGTATGATTTGAATTGTAATAACATTTTTTAATTTATACCAAGTTATTTTTATTTAAATTATTTATTCGATTTTTTAATTCCAATAACAGTTTTTTCTTACTAGAAAAGTTTGCACAAAATGTAAACAGTTTGAACATATTATCACAACACAGCAGAGGATGATATATCACATGAGCATGGCAGTGGCGTAACGAGGGGAACAGAGATGGCCTGGACTCTAGTCTTTGGGGGCTCCCGGAAGGCAAGATCTATTTTTCATTATTTTTCATTTTTACTTTCTCGTATACGAAGTATACAAAGAGAAAGTATTGTAATCGTCAAAAAATTAGAACTCGAGATTTTCACGAATCTCCATGTTTTAGACCCCCCTGAGACCGAAAGACACAATTTTGGAATTATGTCTGTCTGTGAACACGATAACTCGAAAACTAATAGAGCTACGGGGATGAAATTTGGCATGTGATCTTTACACATAATTTGTAGATTTCTATCAAATTTTGAACAAAATCAGTATACAGGAAGTCTGTCTGTCCGCGGTCATGCGAACACTATAACTCAAATAGCTAGATGGATAAAATTTGGTACAGTTTTATCGTCATGAATGTAGGTCCGTATAAAGTTTTGGGCCAAATCCGTCAAAAGGTTGACTATCTGTCGGTCTGTATAATCGCACCTCCAACGAGTCCGCTATCTCCACGCGCATGCGTACTGGACGCAATCTTCTATGCACGATATTTATTGACTCCTGCTTGGTGATTTTTTTCATCCGATTCTCCATGCGCATGCGTTCTGGTAGCAATCTGTACACGCGGAAGGATTATGTGACTTGTCCTTGAGCCAGCAAGAGTAGAAATCGATACGCATTTAATCGGAACGCATCTCTTTAAATTTGATTCTTTACCTAAATATTTTCTGATAGCTATTGGATCCTGGGTTACAATAGGTTCGAATTTTTTTATCCACGCGGGGGGAGGGGAAACAGCACCTTTTTCGAGAAGTATACGAGAAAGTTTAGAGGAGAACACTCCCGCTGGTTAAAGTTAGTAGTCGATGATTACGACCCTGAGGAACGAAAAATAACTATCAAGCTCGTATACCGCCTACCCACATTACGCCACTGGAACATGCAATGCAACCAGTGGTGTGGCCGCAGTAAACAGTGCCGGAACTCTCTGACATGGGTGATATTTGTTGGGGGAGTAGCTGTAAGGAGGGTAAACAGGTGATCGCTTTACAATATTTTTTTCTTTCATTTAAGATGTATAATTATTTTGTCTAGGTATTGGAATCGTGAAACAATAAAATGTCAACAATGCATACTTTGCAGTCATTATTTATATTTAATTTTTGATCCTACATTACGTAGTGCGTTCAAAACATGAATATAATGAAAATTTTGAAGAATAATTTTTAAAGATTAATGTTGATTTCAGGTTATGATAAAATGAAATAATTTTAAGATAAAATCATGACACGAATAAGTAATACAAAAAATATGGGTTTTCAGAATGAAGAGATAAAATACATTGAGATGTTTGTAACCTTAATGTCTTTAACTCCTTCCCGCTATCGCTGGCCAGTCGCTTAATCGCTTTTATTAATTTGAAATACAAATCGTATTCTCGAGTGTAAGGATACGACAAAAATCGCGCTCTTTTAAGGAGGTATCGAACAATTTTCCGTTATTTATTTCTCGCAACAACAACAAAAAAATACAGGCTCCACTACACCCATGAATACAACGTTTAGTTGTATTGTGTTACAGCTGCGTTTGTCATTCGAATTTTGATGTCACGTGAATGGACTCCATCGGTGAAAGCAGCTTTTCTATTTTAGTACACAAAAATGAATATGTTTTGAGGGTGTTCCTACCTTTGATAACTATAGATCTATCTCAATACATTCATCAAAAAGATCTCTTTTAGACCCAAAAAAGCATTCTTACTGAAGGGCTATATTAGTGACACATCTGTTATTTCGGGACACGTATTACTTAGAGACTAATTTGGAGGAAAATTCTTTTCTCTTATACACAATTTATGGTAACTTCCAATTCCTCGCAGTCAGGCAATTTATTTAGCTTATCCGAATTTTAGACGCTATAATGCGTCACTTTCGAATTGTTACAGTAGAGTTCAGAATTTATTCAGCTGTATTGTTAATAGAATATTTGTGAACAAAAATTAGAAGGACTTTTATCACTCATCATTATGGTTATAACTTTCCAAAAAGGATTTTTAACGAGAATAGAGTTTATAACTACATAGGGTGTGTAACTATGGTGTTCTAAGTATTTTATTTCTTCCTATTTTTCAGCATTTAAATAGTTGTAAAATCGCATTTACGCGAACCTCCTTTCCTTCCTTGATTCTAAGAAATATAAAATTACCACTTAACACCTACTTTTATTTATTTTTTGTTTATCGCAATTCTTTTTTCTTTCCCACGATTTTCGGGGGTGGCATCAGCTCTCCAAACTGCAGGCGGCAGATCGTTTGCAAAGTATAAACACCTGAAATGATCGTCATTATGCGTAATAATTCATCTCTTGCCCTCCCAACCCACACCTTTTTTTACATCGAGCGAAATATCACGCATCATCATAACATTCAAATGAAAAAAGAAGAAAAAAGAACGATAGATTATTTAAGGGGAAAGAATTCCCAATGATAGATATGGATTCGTGTGCTTAGAATTCCTTCGGTAAATTTCCCGCTCCGTAGCAAACAACATATTATATACTTCTACTGTATACATCTTTTATCGTTTGGTTTATGTTTTTCTGCTGTTATTGTTTTGCGTTCGAAGCGTTGGGTGCATTACACAGAAATCATTAAACTGATTCGGCCGCTATTATTATTTATACATTAACCATTATTTGTAAGATACTGTAACCCTTTCGTTTCAGACGCTATGGCTTAACAACAATGATAAAAAAAAGAGCTCGATTTCGCCGTTTGCTGGAAATGGGTTGCTATGAAAAATGCACTTCTTTTTTCATACTAATAATTTTTTAACAACGCACTGGACTATTCAGGGTCAAGGATGCTGGTTTGCAACATGTAACATCCTTTCACTGAAAGCGTTAGCTGTTGAATTATTTTAAATATATATAGGTGTCGGCAACTGAGTCAACAGATTTCTGCTGACTGGAATTCTAAAATAGTTTGAATTGAGGATTCATTCTTTAGTATTTAGAATTGATTTTTTATTTAAGTTTTCATAATAAAGGTAAAAGTTTTCCTGCCTATTTATTATTCTTAGACTGCTCTTTAATGCTTTTTATAAAATATTTCAGCTAATATAAGCTGTTATTTTCTCATTGCTTATTATTGTTTCTGCTTGAGATATGTTTTGGATTATCGCTTTTAAATCTTTTTGTCGGTGAAGTATTAGATAATTTTTTACTTAAAATTTATTACCAAACCGTGTTAATCTTAGGGCAAATTATCAGTTATAAGCAATAATTTCATATTTCTAATCAGTTCGTATAGATTAGAACAAAGATGTTTTCAGAAATTAATGTCGAACAGATTGTTCGATAATTCTGGTTTGTTCTATGAACTAATGTAAGCGACTGGAATTTATTTTTTTACGAAAGGGAATTAATGTGTATGTGTGTTTGCTGTAAACATTTTAAGGAGCAGAATCGCTGTCATTAACAAAGATCCATCTTTTCATTATTATGCTATGTTTAAGTTTCTAAATATAAGATAACGTTAGTACATTTCTCAAACAATTGCTTAAAATTCAGTTTAACCAGCATTGTTATTTTACTGATAAACCTTACATTTATAAATTTTAAATTACTTGATCAAAGTTGTTTGTATGAAGTAACCAAATAACATTTTAAAGGTGTCTGAAATATAATTGTTACACTGGAAACACTTAGAAACAAGAGCAAATATGACATTTATACGTTAAGAGTAATAATGCTGGCAAAAAAATATTGTTTTTAAAGGGCAATTGGCGGATTGCATTCTGCTTTGTAGATAGTAACACTGAAATAATATATAAGAATATGGGGCTGCAGCCCCGTGACACCCCCTGGATTCACCTCTGCAGGGTATACATAGTATCACTTGACCATTTGGAATTTCAGCTGTTACAAAATTGCGCTTTTTAGCCTTGTGTTCGACGCATATAATGTCCAAATTCTCGGTCGATTTCTTAGAGAGTAAGAATTCATCTGTTCATTGGAACAAGACTTAATTTTTTTAAATGTGTTAATAGCAAAAATAGATTTTTTATTATCAGAGTTTAATTTTATTTGTACCATCAAGAACTAATTACAAAAATCGTATTAAGAAAAACAGACACTTAATCAACCAAAATTATAAAAAAAATCAGTACTAGTGTGTGTGTGTGTTTTACATTATCGGAATTAGGGATTGCAATCTGGAAAGCCGGATCCGGCATCATTAGACGTCTACCGGCACCAGTTTGCCGGATCCGGTAAATTAAAAAAAATACATGAAGCCGATTTCTTGAAAAAATACTCGCGTTGTTGCAAGAGTAGGTACTTAAATGCGTGGTGTGTACGAGTCGTTCGACGCTGACTCACCCGTTCCGTTGTTAACGTGCGGAACCCAACCCAACCGGGGGTACCAGAATAGACCCCATAGACATTCTTATTGTTTAATTGATTGATGAATTATGTTTATGTTGCATTTACGAGAACAAGAATGATTTAAGTAGATAATTAGACTTAGAAATGAATTGAGTAACGATCCATATTTCTGATTTTTCTTTATAATACGACTTTCTTCTTACATAGTGACCGAAATAACGTTTTAAATTGTATGTACCTATTTGTGTTGCATTGCTGGTACTAGTCTAAAAGTTCTAAAACAAACATGTCACTTTTGAAACCAATTCAAAATGAAAACAGGAATATTAATACACTTACAAAATAAAAAAAAAAAGATGATGATGATACAAGACGAACTGATGACACATTTACCATGCCGAAAAAAAAGTTGTAAGACTAAAAATGAAAAATATCTTAGAAAGAGTTGTTCAAGATGATAGCTTTAAAGAAAACGTAGATAATATAGTAGAAAATAACTGAGATTCATCGTCACTGAAAAGTGATTTGACATTATAGAAAGAATTGCAGATGCAAATCCAGCAAGATATGAAAACCTAGAGCATAAATACCAAAAAAAGAGAAAGATTATGAGAAAACATTAAAAAAGGAAATGACTGCGTGTGAAAGTGAAGGAGTTGGAGGAAAATACTTGTCTTCTATTCATGAGTATTTGTTGACAATAAAACCGACAAGTGTAGAAGCAGAAAGGGCTTTCTAGGCCGCTGGTTATATTTGTAGCTCTGTAAGAAGTCGATTGATAGATGACACAATTAACACTATTTGTTTCCTACGATAATTTTTTCAAAACCAAAGTGAGTTTTTTAATATTGTTTTACTTAAAATAATAATTTAAAGTAAGTATATTAAAAAATACGAAGAAGTTTTAAACTCGTTATTGGATAATTGTGCCATTGATTTAACAGATTCATGATCACTGTCATAATTATAAGAATGAGACTGCTTGGCGTGTTTAAAATACCTAATTATTGTGATCTCAGTTGATAAGCTTGATATAGTTAGATTTAATATAAGTTACTTACATAATATAAGTTGCATTACAAGTTATCATTGATGTCATTTGTGAAATCTAGTAAGTGAGACTGAACTTAACCGCCGGTCATTATCTAATTATTACTAAACTAATATAACAATTACAATTTAACTAGTTACACTGTACTAAATTTTTATTGTTGATTCATACGTAAATGCTGATTAATTATAACAGTGTAAAAAAAAGTTGATTTCATAGGAAATTAACGCTTTTTTTTATAAACTTTGTAATACACTCACTTTATCATCTTTTATACAGTTGATTTTGGAATGAAAAGGCAAAATAGTTTTGATGTGTCCAATCCGACCGGATTGAAATTGGTGCCGGATTGCATTCCCTAATCGAAATATCGACCTTTCTTAATCCATGTAACAAATTACTGATGATTTTTTTAATTGTCCAGTGGCGTTTGTCTTAACTACGTTCATCTTTATTTTACTCTTTGCCGAGTCCTAAATATTAGTGTACTAAAAAAATATGCATTGACTTATAATTATCTTCAGTATCGCAAATTGCGTAATATTTTACTCGGATATACAAATATCTTGCATGGGAAAGCGAAAAAAGCAATTTATATATATATATATATAAAACTATTGACGAAAAATTTGAATAAAAGCTAAATGTTTCATCTAAAAATTGTAAGCGTATTAATATTTATATTAATTTTTTTACTCATTGAGACTTCTGAATATGTAATAATTACATTATAGCTTTTGCAATTTATACAAGCTGTTATTTCAAATTGCATTAAATTCTTTAGACAGAAACACCTCTCTTTAATTTACTATTTGACAAATAAATGGTCCAACTCTAAATATGTTTACAAATAAACAGCTGCTAAAATAACTGCATTTTCCATCACAGAAGTAGAAAATCGAATTTATTATTTAATGGCAGAAGTAAAATATCAGCTAAAACTAGAAACAACAAAAAATCATTCCATTTCGAATCAAAATTTTGTTTTATGTTCAAACGATTTTTTTCACTCGCTGGTTTTGATCTAGGTCATCACGATCTTAATTTTTCATGCCTAATTTTTGCTACGATTTGAGAACGATTAGAAACAAATTTAATTTCTAAATCAAGGGTACATAATCATTATCCATCTACATCATTACATCACACCTTGACCTATTTTCAAAACAAATGAAGATAAATGCTTTTAAAAATGGGAAATCCTAATACAGGCATAAATTCACAGCAATTGAAGTGCGAAGAAGTTTTTAACATTAATAAAAATCAGTCAAATTATCTGCTGCCAACTAGTGAAAACAAGTTCTACATGGTACTTCATGGTTCCGTGGAAACAATGTAAAAGAATTGTTAACTAACAATCACGATATGGAAAATGTGCTAACTTTAACTTGAAATGCGCAGTCAATAGCAGATAATATATCTTCGTAATAAAATCTCCCATCCTTTAAGAACAACTTTAGAGGAAATAGTTAAGAGAACTAAATGCCAAGGGCGAATGAATATGTAACTGCATCTTATTTTTATATCATTGAACATTTTCTACAATTTTTATTTTTGTTTTTACCATGACAAATTCATGCTAAAAATCCCTTCTGTAAAAAATAGCAAAAAGAAACAGTGCCTGCAATGAACACACCACCATCTCCACAAATGGATATTTTCATTTGATAACGAAATTGCAAAATGATTTCAAAAATAAATAAGTGTTGTTCTTTACGATGCCGACGATTAGATAAAAAATGGAAAACAATTAGTGTTGGCAGAAGAAAATTTTATATTTTATTAATAAGAAAAAAATATTTAATTATCGCCTGCTAATAAAAGTTATTATTAAAAAGCTTGAACGAAAAATTCGTAGTACCATAATATTGCGTAATCTTTTGTTTTAAGTAAATATTTAGAAAAAAGGACACATTTTGTTAAATTGAATGGCCAATATGTTCTCGCTAGAAGCAAAACAGTTACACCAGTGATGGGGGGGTTTTAACGGAGCGCTCGAACTCTACAATCCAAAATCTCCTAAACCTAATATTTATTTCAGTTAACCCTTGCTAAGAAGATTATTTGAACCTGGATATTTATTGTACCTGAAAGGTAAAAAAAAAACAGCTTCCTTAAATCATGATTTATGAACTAACGGAGTTACATCACATGATGTCGCAGCAACATGATAAACTTAACTGAACATGGCATCTAACAGAACATTGTCGCCTTATGCTAGCCAATAACCTCTCGTTCTTTTCACTCTGGCAATGGATTCCAACATCAGATCTGCGCATTCGACGTGCATCACGTGATTATGAATTTATAGTGTTACCTATTTTCGAAGGATATATATTTTCCTAAAAATTTCGAATAACTTTGAATCTTATACAGCTTTGATTTATAAATTTCAATAGCCAAAAACAGTTCTTTCAATTATTCTAAAATAGAATTTTTAGTTAACCAAAGCATTTCATTAACATGCTAATCTTGAAACGAACAAAAAAAATTCAGCTTTTTTTTACCATACTTTATGATTTCAGTTCATCATAATTAAATAACTTTACTCTCTACGTTAAAATGTCCAGTTAAGATTGGCATTCTTTCACGTCTCCTTTTGAAAAGCTTTTTGAAATGAAAGTTAACAGTATATGCTACGGCTTTCTCTGAGTTAAAGAGCAATTTTTACACTTAAAAAATTATTTGTAAATGTGCAAAGAAAATCTAATCCTTAACTTTGATATTTTATATGCTTGATTAGTATGTTTTCCTAATTGATCACATTACAAGGCAGGATATATTGCCAACTCTCCTCTGGTAGCATAAAAATATTTACAGTCATTTTTCAAAAATTATAATTGACCCACTAAATAGTTTCTTTTAAAAATGATTAATTAAAGTAAATAAATTAGTTTGATTTTTTACAACTATAAACTTAGATGAAAGAAAAACTTAATTCTAAAATTTTCTGACTTTTTATAATAATTTTCATGCGATAATCTACCTCACTTTGAACAAATTAAGAGCTTTTTAAATTCTTATGTCAAAAAAAAGAAGTTATCTGGATTCCAATGCTTAAGGCATCTGTTAGTATCTTGCGGACTTATAAAACTGCAACAATGAAGAGTTTCTGATTAAATTCGAGAACTAACCCCACAACATTTCTCTTGAATTATAAATCGGTAAATAAAAGACGTTGATGCCAACAAAATAATCCTAAAAAAAGTTAAAACAAAGTATCTTTAAAACAAAGCCCATCTTTACATAAGCAGTCACATTTTTTAAAAAACTGATTTACGTACAATTTTATCTTTTCTTCTTTACATCATGCATTCAAATATTGTATAAGTCAGTTAATTTTTTTTAAGATTCAGAACGAAGCGTAAAAGAAATATTCCGAAGGATAAAAAAATCAGTTTAATAGGAAAGAAAAATCGTTTGCTCTTAAAAAACTAATCAAAATAGATCTTTGGAGTGTTTCTGGAATTGAATTACAGAAATGAATGAAAATAGATTAAGAATTTGAAAGGATTCGGAATCGTTTTCATTGAATCATGTTTACTTTAAGAAATAGGCTGGTTGGAAAATGCGTACGTTTCAGTATCACAGAGATCAATGAAGATATACCCGCATTTTACAAGAACTCATGCAAAACAAATTTAACGCTTGATGTCATACTCCTACATTTGAAGAGCTGTTAAGGAAGGGAAAAAAAGTCGTTTGGCAAATTGAATGATATGTGGAAAATATCCTGAAGTTATTTCGAATTATTTTGTCAGATAAACTAATTTTCAGTTAAATTCTATTTTAACTTTGCAATTACAAACTTAAGTAATATTTATTTTTTAATTTCTTTGAAAGAAGAACTTAACATTCAAATTATTCTAAGCAAAAGATGAATTTTATGAAAGGAAGCAAACGTTCGGTTTAAATATAGAAGCGAGTAATTTAGATAATTTTTCAAATCAAATCTTTGATCTCAAAGCGTGATGTAATTTTATCCCTAATATCAGATGTTCAAGTATAAAATAGATCGAAAATCGAAGATGAATATGCTCTCAGTTTTCTTTTATAGTTTTATGTTCCTTTAGCTTTTATAAAGATATTTGAACAAAAAAAGAAACCATCTCGCGAGGAATAGCATCAATGAAATATAGAAATTTTAATGAGATTTTATGGCTGAATAATGTTAAGCAACCGCCTGTATAAAATACTAATAAAGTCACATCTTGAAAGAAGTATTTTTAAAGTTTTTAATTAAACCTTTTATTGTTTTATGCTTTTTAATTCTGCTCATAGAACATGAAGTGAATTTTTAAATAAGCATCAACTCTCCTTAGGTTTATATTAATCTATTTCGAGCTTAGAAGAATATTTAAATGGGATCATTAGAATTTTTAAAAAATACATTTGCCTTTCAAATTTGAACAAATTTATTTCTACAAACCTTTTGCTTGTATTATAAGATAAAGTTAATTAAATTTAATTCTTAACAGTATTGAAAAATATTAAGGTCTCTTTTTTCTTCTTAAAGGTTAGACCTTCTTTGATATGTATTTTTAGACATATATGATTTTAAATTACATTGATTTTCAATGCTGTTATTTTGGGAGCCATAAAAATTTGCACAATACCTTCAACGGGATTCTTCAATATTTATTATTAGAAAATGTTACTATAATCATCTCGACTTACAACTCCATTAAAATTTGATTAATAACAGCCTTGAATTGAATTTGTTTTTATTTGTCATAGTTCATACTTCATTTTTATTAATTTTGTGGCAAAATTTTTTCTTCATTTGGAAAGAGTCTGCGAGTGGTAAAATTTCAAGATTTTGTTTTTAGTTTTGATTATCCCAGCTAAACAAAATCTGCAATAAATCTTTTAAAAAAATCTGCAGAAAATCTGAAGATATTTGGAACATATTTTCTTCAGATTTTCTGCAGAAAAAAAATGTAGAATATCTGAAGAAAACTATGTTCCAAATACCTTCTGATTTTCTGCAGATTTTTCTGCAGTCAAGGCGTAATTATTAATTTCAATTAATTTAATTATTAATTTCAATTAATTTAATTTGTAATTCAAATTACTTGTACGATACAGATTGTGGCAAAACTTCAAACTCATCCTGGCCGGGATTCGACTCCGCGTTCATTGAGTTGACAGGCACGAGCACTAACCACATGAGCACACCGGACTACACAAGATGGGGGTAAAATAACCTATTTGAGTTTTAAATTCACCATAACTATCGTGGCGCCATTTAGTGGTGGGAAAATCAACCATGGTCAGAACAGGTGTTTCAAAGTCGTAGAGATGAGTAATAGACGAGATTAGTAATATTTTTGTTCAATAATTTAGATTCTCTGTTTCAATAAATTCGTTTTCACCTTTTTTTTCTTTCTGATAAGCCTTCTCTCCATCCAAAGAGCACAAACTCCACTTTTCCCTTCTTTTTGGAGGAAAATAGCTAGTCAGAAAGATTGAAAAAAGAACTGATGAAACTCCTGTCCTCTGGAAAATTAAACAATAATGATAATTGCATTCTAATTTTGTTTTATATCCTTTGGAAAATAAAGCTGCAATATTAGAGAATATGGCGCAAAATATGTATTTAAAGAAATGCAGATATTATGAAATTGCAGTTAAATCTTCAAAAAATCAACAGATTATTGGTCAAGTTTAAGGATGTTGTGAAAATCTGCTAAATAATTGCAAATTGAATTGAAGACAAAATGTAGATTTTTGCTGTCTTAAAAAAATCTGCAGAATATTTAAAGGAAAAAATAATAATTTTTTTGCAGATTTTATGCAGATTAATTTGAAGAAAAAAATGCAGATTTTTTGCTGTCTTCAAAAAAATCTGCAGAAATCTTTAAAAAAAAACTTCAAAAAAATTTTGGGGGACAGATTTTTTTTAGCTGGGATACAAAGAGATAAATTTGTTTTTAGTACTAAATCAAACACTCGAAATATCTATTAACAAATAAGTAATTTAATTATCGAAAAGAAAGAAAATCTCACAGAGAAAATATTTTAAATGCATGTCTCAAATTTTCGAATTTTAATCTGAGTTATCGTTTGGTGTTGTTCACCAACATTTAATGAAAAATTTACTTATCTTAAACAAAATGATTTGCGTTCATTGAAATCAATAAAATATCTTTCAATTAAAAAGAAATAAATAAAAGGGATTTAAATAAAGCTACCCCATAATTAAGAACTCTATTTCTCAACTCTCTTTCATTCGAATTCTTGTTCCCATTATCATGTGGCATATCCAGGAACATCTATAAGGGAAAATTTGTGTATCTTAAACAAATCATTCAGAATTAATGGAGATCAATAAAATAATTTTACTTGAAATGCAGTTAAATAATGCATTTCCCCATAATTAAGATACACTCTCTATATTTTAGCTTCTTTTTTCAAATTTTAAATCCTCAGGGATCCATTCATCCGTGCCTACGGAATAGGTTTTACCTCAAGCATTCAAACGACAATCATTCAAATGAATTTATGGGTTAAAGTGAAAAAACTGGCAATAAAATTAGCGATGGAAGATGCCATTCTTCGCGGAAGGGGTGGGAGGGTGAGGGATGGAACCTATCGAAGGTTGCCTTTTAATCGGTAAATGAGAAATAATGGGCGATTTTGAGTCGCTAGGCTGAACACTATCTTTGCTTTGTCCTCCGATGCGTGAGTTCACGCGATAATGTTCATTTTGTCCTTCCACTATCCTTCCGAAGCTCCTCCTCTGAGTTAAAATGTCTCAATACACGAATGCGAGGCCGTTCGCCCTAATGATGCAGCCGAGATCCGTGTTTTGGAAGCCGTAAAAATGGCAGATGGACGCCTCGGAGATGGTTTGGAAGTGCCTCGAAGTGTTTATTTATCGGAAGAGAGGTGATATTTATTGTTGTGCAAAGTAGAATTTACCTTCGATTATAAGCTCCCACTCAAAAACTGGGGATCGACCATCCACTTATCATTGATTTTTACGGGAATTCAATTAATTCCTGATGGCGGCACAAATCTTTAATAATAATGAAAGCGAATGTGCGTCTGTCTTGCTGTAATGGCATCAGAGGCATGGGGTGGTGGTGTTTTGTCTGTGTTGTCGCTCTACAGGAGAGACCGCTAAGAACCTAGAGCTACGAAATTTGGTACAAACATACTTTGTAGGGTGAAAATGTGCACCTCGGAGCTCTGGTTTTTAAAATTTTAATTATTCTTTTAGCTAATTAAAAATTATAATTGGATTTTGGCGTTTTTCGTCGATAATTTCCAGAAATATTATCATACAAAAATGATTTCTTCACCATCTTAAAATTTTATAAATTGGTTTTTTAATTATACCAATTTAGTTGTCGTCCAATTTTTTTCCCAATTTTAATGAATTTTCGAAAATATTTTTATGCATAATTTACAGTACTTTCTCATCCGATTCATTGCTTATACAAATTTTTAATTGCGTGTTCCTCTCCCAGTGTTGAAAGCTAAGGTAATAATCCTAATTGATTTTACTTTCTTTTTTCATTTCAAAGTTTTTTCTATGTCCTCTAAAGTAGTAATCTCAAAGATTAAGTTTGCAAATCTTTAATTCTGTTTACTCGGCGTATTTTGATTCAGCTAAGATGCTGCTGTACGTAAAATGTGCCGTGTAATTTAGTTTAAATTAAGCAAAATTCAATTGAGATTCAACTGAAAATAAACCAAATCAATATTCCCGAAAAACAAGCCAGTCATCGAAGGTGGACATTAACAGATAAATTAAATAATTTTTTACTACGTTTATTTGCAAGTAATTACTATAATATGAGCTTCTTATTTCGTTTATATTTCATCACAGTTTTTAGCACATCCCTCTTTTTAGACCCCATAATATTGACATTTCTTTTAAATAAAAGGTCCAGAAAAGAAATGGCGAAAATTTAGAGAACGGAGATCAACAATGCAGTGTCAAAGTCTCATTCCAGAAACCGTTTATGAACATACAAAAGTTCATCCTTTTCACTTTTGATTTCCATTCGTCAAGTTAGCTGCTGCTGTTGGCCGTCCTTCGGGTGACGTCCGTTCATCCCGTCTACTAACACAAGATACTGAACAACATTATTATGCTATTTTAATATATTGCACAGCATTTGCGAATATTGTATAATATATTGGAAGTATTATACAATAAATATCTTTGTGCTGCTAGTTTTCTACGGTAGTGTCAACAGATGATTAGTAAGATGTATTACGCCATTATCGCTTCTTCTTGCGTTTGTTAGCGCAACATAAAATCTTTTGCGAAAGTTTTCGTTCTTCGATTTGCACATTAACCGATCACCCACTTTTTGGCTACCCCAAAATTTAAAAAAGAAATGATAATATTAATAAATGCTAATAAAAAAGAAATTCAATCCAGAATTCTTATTCAGCAAATGCACAAATAATTTGTGGATAAATAACTTGAAAAGGATGAAAAATAACACAACTTCTTGCAAACTTCTATGTGACCCACAATTTACGAACAGTCTTCCTTCAACACATATCTTAATACCTCTCAATTTAAGAAATTTGCCATGTTCCATTTTCAAATAAAAGCCATGTCATGATTCTAAGCACACGAAGAAGGAACATAGTATAGGGGACCCCGGCGTAAAACAGAACCCTTGATTTTTTTTCCTCCCAGTTTTGTTGCGCAAATGAGTGGAAACTCCTAGAATTTCATGACACACCCTACTGAACACGACTGAACCGTCAAAACCCATGAGAGTTGGCTATTACACATAGTTTAGAAGAGTTCCTCGTTTTTCAACATAATACTGTAGTTTCACCGAGTTTTCTTCCTAAGTTAATTCAAATAAGTTATTATTGTATTTGGATAAACACTGCTTTTTCGATAATATTACTCTTTGGACTGTTCATTCATGTACTTGTATTGTAGTTCCTTAGTTTCTAGCCTAGCCTTACAGTAGTTCTTTGTTAACTTCTGCATTTGGGGCATAAGGGATCCCTTTTCGTTTTGCCCCGTTGTAATTTGCCTGTTGCCGGAGCAGAAAGTGTTGACAAAGATGCATTTCTCATTTGTGATTTTTGTCGTTAACTTTACTTTTCCTTTGTTTAATTTTTAATTACCGATATAATGTCTGAAGTAATTTTATTGATATTCCTTACACTTAATATAAATTATTATATGTTGAATAGTCATAAGAAAACAATCATTTTTTATATTTAAGAATTTTCAAAGAGTACATAAAACAGGGTTACGTTTTGCCCCGGAACTGGCTTAAAACGGACCATTTGACAAAATTTACTAAATCGTGAATAACAATTTATGTACTTATCAGATATTAGATTTTAAATTCATTATGTGTAACCAAATAAATATATTTTCGTACGACTCTGAGTATTATTTACCATTTTACAGCCCTCCAAACATTAAGTATTCCATTTTGCTTCGGGTTCCCCAATCGTGCTTACATGAATTTTGATAAATATTTACTTGGATTGTTAAGTTGTGAAATACTATGTCTTCGCAGATCCCGAAAGAATGAAGCCCTAGTCCTCTGTAACCCCTTGACCTCTCCCTTCAATATAGCACCGTAGTGAGTCTGATTGCACTTGGTCTAATACATCTAGCCAAGTCTATGAACCAAGGACACGTTCTAATACCCACGACGGCCCAGCCTACCCAAAAAGGGTGTAAGACAAAGAACCAAGGGCTCGTGATAAAAGGGACGTATGTCATGTGCTGTAGGCCAAAGAGAGGCTGGGAGCCAAAGCAACGCCTGTAGTAGAAGTCTGACTTAGCCCCAATATATGGAGGTATTTTACCTTCCTGGAGGACTTTCAGGAGTAGTGGCCTACATTTTTATTTCGCTTGGAGGACTATCAGGAAAACCTCCTGCAGCCGTCTCGATCTCAGTGAGCAATTTGTTGCTAAAGCGCACATCAGTCAATTAGTTTTTGAATAATGCTGATTGAGAGCGCGGCTAGTGGATAAAATCCATGATTTTTCTTCCACTGATTTAAGTTCAATAACTATGCCATGACCCACAAAGTCGCCACCGTTCATAAAGGCAGTGCGTTATTGACTGTTCACTGTAGCTTTCAGAGAGTCTTTCCAGATTTTGCTCAAATCTAGTTGGATGAAGATCGAAGTAAAACGCCTTTTATTGCTTGCTAATGCATCTCACTTCATTCCTTCTATAAGTGGATTTTCAATTACAGCAAACACAACACGGACATCTTGAAGTCGCGTTAAATGCAACATTTCCAAAACGTGAATATTGCTTTCTTCTGCAGTCGAGCAAAGACGTGCTTAAATTCCGGATGGCGCATTTGTGAGCTTATAAGTGGCGAAGGCGGGGGTTGGCGACCAAATAATTACCATCGGAGCGCCATAAAACTGCTATCTCTTCCGTAGGAGTGATGGTGTTGGGAAATGTATTCTTGGCGGCTAACCGGAATGGACGAGTTTTCGGGATTAATCTGTGATTAGTGTGCAGGTGGCGGAACGCGTCGCAGCGCAACAGAGGGAAACGTAAATTTTGAAATTATGGATATAAATGACCTGTTGATGAACGCGATAATGGAAGCAGAAGGACTTTATAGGACCAAGGCGCAAAAATTTGCTCGACATGCAACGTTGAGTCTCCGGTTACCCATAAAATAAGAACTGTTTGATATTTTCTGTAAGAAAGGACGTCGCCTGTCGTTTTGTGGAAATAATGCACATCACAGTGGAGCAAGAAAATAAAAAATGTGAACTCGAAATGATGTTTCAATATATCTGATTATTTTTACAGTCGCGTTGATTCGCATGATGTCCTCCAGAAATATGTCATTATCCTTCATTGTAACCGTGTTTTTTCCCTACATCTTGATAAAATTATTCTTGTAGTTGGCCTTTAAAATATTAAGATTCGGCAATCTTTTCTTCGATGTTTAGAAAATGGTAATGTGCGTGTTTTTATAGCCCTTTTTTTAATGACGGAGGAGTGTTGATGCACATACAGATAGGGTTGAAGAAAGTAATTTAAATGGCGCGAAGGGGCAATATCTTGGAAATCGTTTCGTAGATTATTCTGATAGTAGGTAAATCCGATGAGTCATTGATGGTTTTATAAAACTATTCTGGTTCGAACGAATCTACTGCTAGTTGCATATCGAGGCATGACAGAAATTGTTGCGATATCTCTCCATGTCGTATTAGCACCTGCACCTTGGTAAGTGTATCAAAATGTGCCTTCAATGAATGATGACAAACTTGCAGCAGCGACAACATTGAGACCCCAATCAGTATCAGGGCCGTACCGAGGCCATCCTGCGCCACTGGCAGAACTGCCGAAGCTGCGCTCCCCCCTGGACCCGGGAAAAAAAACTTCCCTTTAATTTTTTTTTCTTGCGCAGATTTAGCAAATTCTATATCCCCGTAAAAATTATCCTCCATCACCCGCCAGCAAGGTGAGAGGTAGTTACAAGATATCTATAGGTACAACAACCAACAACTCTAGTAAGTTTTAATCAGCCGCAGAAAGCTTATTCTTGAATTCTGTTTTATTTACACAGCAGCTCATGCCAATCTAACTCTTAATTTTGGTTTTTAGTTCTCATCTTTGCGCCCGCTCTACCTGTCTCCTAGGAACGACCCTAATCAGTATAAAAATACATAAAAAATTGTAATCCCTTCTCAGATAATGACGTGTTTGACGCACACACATACACATCTATCGAATCTATTAAATTTGTAATTAAATCAAAGTAGTAATTCACTTAAGAGACAAAAATCACTAGGATACGAATAATTATTTCAAGTTTCCTTCCCGTTCTTATATGGATTTAAATAGCCGAAAATGGTCCAAATAAGTAGTGGCATAACACTACGGCAAATACTCTTAGAAAATTAAGGGGCATAGACTGTAAAACCTTGAAGATTTTCGATTTTATGAAAATATATATAATTTCCGAGTCTTTTCTGAACGTTTTAAAACAATCTGCTGTAAAAATTCCTATAAGTATGAAAATTATGAAGGAAAATGTATTAACTGTTCAATGTGAA
Organism: Araneus ventricosus; assembly: GCA_013235015.1. NCBI lineage: Eukaryota > Metazoa > Arthropoda > Arachnida > Araneae > Araneidae > Araneus > Araneus ventricosus. The sequence goes on from BGPR01000077.1 coordinate 652,587, forward strand.
CATTGAAAATGACCATATCTTTAAAGCGCTATATATGAAAATGCGTTTTTTTTATAGAGTGTGCATAATATCTCAAGAACTATTGAATATTTTTACATAAAATTTTTAATGAATATGTATTGTCCATAGTTCTAAAAATTTAGCCACCATTTTTGCATATATTTTCCTCAAAGAATTTTTTTAGGGGTTAGTACAGTTAAAATTTTAGCAATTTTTAATATTTCATTTTAAATTGGAATATAAAATATAAATTCAATTTCAATGTTAATACATTGTAGCTCAGTTTCTTAAACAGACTGTTTGGATTACTTAGATACCCAAAATATTGTGTTTAGACTAATATTTTATCCGTAATCATGCGCGCAAGGCGACTATCTCATTTTTTCTCCAAAAATTATACCCATATTTATTACTGTCTCAAATAAATACATACCATTCTAAAGGTTTGAAGATATGTGTGTACTATAAGAGAAAGAACAAATGTTTTTTTAGAAAAAGAGTGAATTTGTGAATTGCATTGTTTCAGAGTATAATGTATCGAATTTGACAGTCCCCACCCCCATTTCCGAGGTTTAAGAGTCGTATGTCCCCTTATTCACCACTATATCACTAGTCATCAAAGTAAAATTTTGCGATGCTTAACCAGTCTTCATGATACTGTTCGTTGATTTTACAGAATCTTATAATTCAGAAGAAGTGAGAAAGTAATTCAGTAGTTATTTTTTTAATTCTGGAGAATGGAAGCAGTCTCCGTGAAACTGTAGGGCTGGACATTCGCGAGTGCTGCACCCCACGCAAATTTGATGGCCCCACGCCAAAAGCCATCGTCAAAGCGAAAAATCTATGAGAATTGGAGCGGTATGTTAGGAAGTTTGGATTTCCAACCCATCTGGATATCCAACTACCGGGCCATAAATACTGAAATGCGACCGGTGTAGATACGTGGGGGTGAAGCTCTCTCGCTCTCCAAAAAAACTGAGGAGACGCGGGTTCACATTCTGAAGGCGGAGGGAGAAATAGATGCAGAAGGGGATCGGAGTGTCCGTAGCTGATGGGTTTGCGCGGAGCTGCCGTAAATGATGGATACCTAAATGGGTGGGCTGAAAAATGGAATAGTGTGGAGTGACACCAAGTCATTTGCATGAAGTGGAGCGATCGTGAATGACGGGCTTAACACCTCGGGTCAGGGCCCCAAAAGGCCGTGGCCTCTGGTATTTTGCTAGTCCTGCCACCCTGCAGATACGACGCTATAAATAGATGTCATCTGTTCAGGAGGTTAAATAAATTCGTCGAGTAAGGGGTTAGTGATAATTCGGTAGCTTTTGCTCTCGCAGTTTATGCTTCACTAAGCGGAGGATTTGACAAGAAAACCAACTGATTCTTTGGATAAAAGTACTCGTAAAAAGAGAAATTAAATGGCATTCATGTGCTCGAATTTTACCCCGATTTATTAATCATATTTGAGAAAATGTGGAAAAAGTTTTATTCGAAACTATTTCCAATTTTGGGGGTATTTATCATTATGAGCCACTACTTTCATTTATATATGTAAATAAGTCTGCTGCAAGATCCAAAATTATTGATTTTCCTTCGGGGTCGATTTTGAAAGTAATCACCGAGAACAAGATTTCTCCCTAAACAGAAAAGACGTTAGCAGCAAAGAGATGAAAAAAACACATTAATTTTATCATTTTATTTTATCGCTGCAATTTTGCTTCCTGATCATCTTCTAGATCTAGGAAATATGCTTCCTGAAATTTGCGTAACCACTTTGATTTGCCCTATGCGACGCAGCTGATGTATGTGTAGGTCTAGAAAGAGAGCTCCTAGTGAGCTTATGAGGTGCTTCCCCAGTAGTCAGCAGAGATGTTCTCTGCAGTTTATTATAAAAGCCGGTTTCTTGTTCGAACCCACATATTTATTAAACAACCTCTTCGTAACCCTCTAATCATCTAACGCCCCTCCTGATGGGTACTTTTCTTTTAGAATGTTATATTAAAATATGTTTGGGTTTGAGATTTTTTTAAAGACAGAAATAATCAGAAACAAAATGAGCAAAGCAGAATTAAATTCTCATATTGTTGTCAAAGTGTTTATTAATTTTGTACGGTTGGGGAAATTATTCAGAGATAACGGCCCCACAGGTGGTAAAATAGCTTATAATGGCCATTTAAAAATGGGTGAATGTAGCGGCAGCTATACATTACGCAGCCTTAGAAAGGATTCAACTGGCATTCACACACAACAGAAACTAATGCACAAACGAAAATGAAGCACAAAAGCCTCTTTTATGGTTTATTAAAAGAATGAACTTATTGAATTAAACAATAACTCTTATGTCAACTAAATACTAATTTACCATGATTCGCATAAAAATAGACACAATTTCTTCACAACCAGACTGCTAATTTTGAAGCAGCGTTATCAAAATGCTTATAAATATCTAATATCTTTCAATACAAAAAAAGTTTATCATGCGAAGTTGAGGAAAAATTTTGATTCGAGGAAATATCTTTCATGTACACGAGTCATCTTAGTTGTTTAAACTTAACTCAGTTTTTAAATAATTATTTTTTTCAAAAACTCAGTATTCATACGAAATTTGAAAACGGTAACACGAGCTTGTGCTTTAAAAATAATTCTAATTGAAAGGTTGCCGCTAGTTAGAAAGCAAATACAGTAGTTGCCACCCTAGATTTTGTGATATTTTATACAGGAGTCTGACGCAATCACTTAAAGGATGTAGTAATAGTAAAAATGATGATGCAATCATGCGTTCCTTTTGAAAACAGATCAAAGTTACTTTCTTTTAAAGCGTAATGTTTGCTCAATTTACATTTATAATGCAATATAGATAAAAAAATATTAAGAAGTGCGTTTTGATTGGCTTACTACTGTAAAATTTTAAAAAATAATCAATTCGCTAATTGAAAAATATGTATTTTTTGTGATACGTAGCCAAATCTGTAAACATGCTGAAGTCTGATTTCGAAATGCCAGTATGCTGAAATTCTAAATTTAAATTATTTGTGGGCGAAAATATGTTTTGATTACTGTCATATTTGATTACATGTGATGTATTATGAACAATAAATCTATTTGTATATACGAAGGTTTTAATAGTTTTATAGTAATATTAAATTAGAATAAACTAGATGTTTTGATTCAGAAACTCATTTCCTTTAAAAATAAAAATTCTAAATGAAAATTAATTTTGTGAGAAACGTAATACTCAAGTTTATTCGTTGATATATACCAGCATGAGTCCATTTTTCTGTTTGAAAAAACCCCAATCACTGTATTTTTCATAATATTTTAATCATGAATTCGTTTATTTTTCAGATTCTTGGAGAAAAGAAGCTTCCTCTTATCTCATTCAAGATAATTTCTTTGTATAAAGAAACCAGTTTCACAAGTAACGAAATCAAAAGAAATATATTCCTCTTGTAAACAGAGCTATTTTCGGGATATATTACTTTATCAGCGAGTTACAAATGTAATAAAAATTATGGTATTTTTCAATAAATTTTCATTAAAAAAAATACAGTAAAAAGTTTCATTTTTCATGTGCGTTGGCCATTGATATTTTAATAGTGCTTTTATGCCTAAAGTTTACAAAACTTTAGGCATACAAGCACTTTCTTTTAAAGCTATTTTTAAAAGCTCACAGTACATAAGAAAGGGGTATAATGTGTCCTATCAAAGCTTACACATTTTGTCCGAGTTGATACGGATGCATACACATTCATTAGATGCTTTAAACAATATTCGCAACTGTAGAACTTGTCATGGAGTTAAGAATCATTACGACCACCATCTTTTCCATTCTTACTACAGGTGCGAATACAGTTAAGAAGTAACGCACATACAGACGGACAATCAGATTACAGTACAAGAATTTTCGCGCCAACTTTTAGTGGAATTCCCAGTTGATCTAAATGGCACAAGCAGTCAGTGAAAGTTATAGTCTTGACTTGAATTGTATCTCCGAGAGATACGAGGTTTAGGGATTTTTAGCAACAAAGGCTGTTTGTTATCCCCTAGTTTAAAAAAATATTCACTCCAAAATTCGTTTCAATCTGTTTAAAAATCAAGTAAAATTGCCGTCAGGAGATGGACTAGAAAAATTGCCGATCCTATTCGGTCAAGAGAAAAAAAAATGGCTCCCTCCTAGAAAGGCCTCCATATTCTTTTCCAAAGTTATAGTGTTTAGATCGTTTGTTACAAGCAGAAGTTTGTTACAAACAAGTGAATAGCATGTGTCGCATCACTATTTTTCAAGAATTAACGGGTGCTTCTCTCCTGTTCTGTACGACAGAGTTGCAGTATGTCCGGATTTCGCCCGGGCAGTCCTCATTTCAAACTCAAGTTCGCGCTAGTGTCCGTTCGAAATACAAGTCAGCGAATTCGGCGAGAGAGAAAGTTGGTTGCAATCGGGAAAAGCTGACGTCATTCCGTTTTATCATATCCAGAAATGAACAATTAAATAAACAAATGACACGACTCTCGTGAATATAAACAAATGATACGACTCTCGTGAATATAAACAAATGATACGACTCTCGTGAATAGCATTATCTCCTCTGCAAAATACCTACCGAAAGAAACTGAAAAGTGAGATGGGAAACTGGATGAACGTCCTTATCCTGGATCCAGCTCAAACTGAAAATTAAAAGCTTTGGCAAATTCTTTTATTTCGTTTCTCGTTAATGCAATTTTGAATTTCCAAACATTAATAAAAATGGCATTCTGACATCTTGATTTCTTTTCACTCTCTCAAACCATCTGCTAGTGTTATGAAAGGGGGTCGTTGGTAGGCAGCTGTTCGAATTTTATACTATGCCCCCCCCCAAAAAAAAAAATCCGGCGTCTCCGGATTTCAACTAAAAATATTTTGATAACCCTATACATGAGCCGTGTATCTAAAGGGGCGATTTCTGTCTCTCATTTACTCTATTGAGATGTTCGTTTTGCGAAGGGCAGTTTAATGCCCTAAGGACAGTTTTCTATTCATTTTTGGTTTTAATACATATATTGCAACAGAAATAAGAAAAAAATAATGACATCCTTGTCAAACATATAGCTTGATAATCTCTTAAAATGTAAAAAACAGAATAATTTAAATCGTTAGCACAAAAAGAATGAGAAATAAAATAATAATAAACTGAAAGATCTAATTTAATATTTGCAAAGCCAAATATGACGAGGGAGCTGAAAAATACTTTGCACAAGGCGACATTTATACTCATCACGCCACTTCAATTATTTCTTTTATCAAACTAGTAATGGATTTGCAGTCCAGTGTCTGATAATAATGCATCGATCCAAACTTGACGATATAAAACCGCAATCAACCTTTCGAAAATTCTGTGACGCCAAACCCCAACTGATAAATTATTGAATTCGACATTCCATACAAGTACATTGCAGCTAGAGAGAACGAAGAGTGGCAATCAAGGTGAAATATTATTTAAGTACGGAAAACAAGCATGATTTATAGACTCATTGAATTACAAGTCCAGGAGAGAGAGCGCATTTTCCTTATTGCTAATCAATGCCCGCGCTGAAGAAATCATGAGGCACCAACCAACCCATCCAAAGATTTACAGTTACGGTTACGACTTCCTAAACTGCGCTCGCTCATTAAAAAGAACGTGTCCGCAAAACATCATCCCGAACGGCGTGAGTGACGTTAACATCCAAATAATTCATTTGAGAAAACAATAGCTGTGATTCGATTATCGTCAAGAAAACTAGTAAAACAAAAAACAGGAGAAAGAAAACCTCATCTGTGGATTCGGTGCGAGAATAAAATTCCTCTAAACAATGAAAATCAATCAATATCGTACTTTACACGCCACTGATCACGACTCTTGCCTCGTGACGTCATTAATTGCGCTGTTTTGCCGCGAATCGTTATCGGGGAAATATTCCATTGATGAACGGCCTCCGATGAATTTATGGCTTCTACAAATGTCAGTTCGCCCGCGCTCTTCAATTGGAACTGGAATTTATGAAAGAAGATTAATTTATACAATAGGATTTTTCGTACTTGGAGCAGCTTCTTTGCGTTTCAGACCGGCT
>BGPR01000077.1:658680-711486 GCA_013235015.1 Araneus ventricosus
GATGTGTTGGGAAAAATCAAGTTTAGTGTCAAAGATGATCCCAAAATCCGTGACTGTATTTGATTAAACAAGATTGTTAATTTTATTATTAATTATTATAATTAACAAGATTGTTAATTATAAAAGCATCCTGAACAAATTTAAAATGTATATATAATTGGAGGCAGGGTGGCCAGATAACTTGGTCCGCTCTCGCTTCAAGCGCTTGATTAGTGATCAAAACAAAACTTCGAAACACAGTTGTGAGCTTAATGTTCATTGAATATATTAAGCATTGGTGCGCATTTTATTCAGAATTTCGAGCTCAACAACTTCTGTACAATCACTTTTTTTGATAGCATGAGTCGCTTTTGAGATAGTGCTCGGTTATTTAACCACTTAACTTAATAATTTTTTTTGCTATCTAATATGATGCCCCCTTCTGTTTTGGAAAGCGGTTGTCATTTTTATTCATCTCAGAAGGCATATAATACTTGGGATGTTTATGGATTCTAGGTAATTTTTGTGTAAAATTATTAAGATAATGATTAAATTTTAGTTTTAAGACCAAAAATGCGATAATTCAAAGCACGAGTATTCTGGCTGTTAAGTTAAGCGGTTAAAAAAGTCAAATTTTCTGACTAAAAATCTGCACGCAGCGGCTAAAGCTCACCTAGCAAGAGGAGAAAAACTTGGTACGTTCATTCCAGACCTAAACCGAAGGGATTAAAAGAATTTCCAGCTATCTTCTAATTAATTCCGAATTCGGCCTTTTTTCACGCCGCAACCACTGGGATATTGACCGAACATGAAAATTTTTCGCGGAAGTTTCTCTGTTCGATTTATTCATAGTTCGCGGTGTCCGTTAATCTGTCATCGACTGTAACACAACTCTTAATCCAAATAGAGTTATACGTAAACATGTAGTTTTCTCAGCAGAATTTCGATTGATTAATTAACATTTCACATATATCTAATTCATAATTAATATTTGTTCTCTTGCTTACCCTTCTTGTAGGAAAGCTCAAAAATTTGGCCACAATTTAATCTACTCATGGAGTGGCAGGTTTGCAGATATGCTCGGAAATTTTGCACTTTTCTTTTTCTTTGAAAATGGCATTGTCATCTGACCACAGTTCAAACTGACGAGGTCTGTCCCAAAGTAGCTGTAGTGTGACTTCAAAACGTGACATTATTGTAACTAAACTAAACTGAAAGCTGAAAACGTCTTGAAATTCAAACAATCAGTTAAATAAATTTTAAAACCTAATCTTATTTTTATTTATCTAATAAGTCCATTCTTAAAAATAAAAAAAAATACATTTTAGAAATTGACACAGATCCTATTTGCTCTAAAATACATTTTAAAAGCCAAAACAAGTTTTAAAAACAAAGCAACTATTTTTAAAGAAATGGTTACTGTCTGTTGCATTCATGAAACCAGCTTTTAATTAGAATGATTGCCTTTTAGTATTTAAATCCAAATTTGAATGCGAAATTTCTTGTAAAGAAACATAAGGACAAATACTTATTAATTAGTTTTTGTTCTAGGAATTCTTAAAATTTTTATTGAAAATCATTTATATTTAATGTCACAATATTATTTTACCATAAAACATTTTGTTCGCATTTTAATCTCCAATTCTAATAAAAAGACGTTCTAATCAATGCGAAATTTTAAAATATCGTCTGAGTTAATAAGAAAATAAAAATTAATTAAAGTTGGATTTCTGCAACAAATTAATTTTCTATTCTAAGAACCGATATTTAATACTTTTCATTAATTTTTTCTCTACCAGGAAAAAATGATTCAAACGCTCAATAATATGTTTTCACAAGCCGAACATTTCTGTGAAGACATCTCTTCAGTGTAATTTAACTCCAGCAATTCAAAAGATTTTTAATAAATTATCCAAAAAAAGTCATTTTAGTATTCTGTTTCTAATCAGTTCAGCCTCTCGAAAACACAAAAGGTAAAGAGAAAAAAGTTCTTTTTATAGATCGGCTTTCAGTTAAAAACCATCGCATAGCGAAACAAAAAAATAATTACTTTTTACGATATTTCCTTTCATTGCCTTTTAGCATTAATTGAAAAGCTGTTATTTAATGATTACGCTTGTCTGTGCTTTTTTTTCCATTAAAGCTCAGTTTTCCCCTTCTGTGAATAGAAAGTCATTTTCCAATATCACTCGTACGTGCGACGAACGCGAATAAATACGCATTCTTTTGCTCAACTACGGTTACAGTGAAATAGTATTTGATTTCATTATTCGTCTCGCAGACGATCGCGTTTCTTAATGATTCAAAGAGTAGCGGAACAACAATTTGCATTAAAACAACATCGGCTGCATAATTTCGCGACTTGCTCAAGTTTTACATGAAACCCGTGGATGCAGAGAGAAAGAAAAAAAATATGCATAAAAAGCAAATTATAAAAATTACGCATTCGTTAAATCGAGCGAAATATTCGGATGTAAAGAAGGTAGAAAAACAAAATGGCGAACCTGAAACTGCGTTCTTCGAAATTCGATCGCATTCTAATTATCTTAATGACAAAAAAGGGAACATTGGGGGCGACTAATTAATTCTATTGCTTGTTCGGAAGTAGATTTTGTTTGGTTGTGTGAGTTTTTCTCCTTTTGAATTGCAAGGTAAGTAAAAATCTAGAAGCAGATAGAATCTTTTTCTTATTCCTGATTTGGTTATCCGGGACTACAATTCTGTTTCTTTTTTTTATTATTATTATTCGTTTGGCGCGGGAATGAACGGAAAAGAAGAAGAAAGTCATTTGCTTTGATGTTTCTTGATTGGGCGGTGGCTTTAGAAACAGTTGAAAAATCAAATTCTTCTTGTTACTCTTATTAGATGACATTATTTTTTCACTTTGATGTATTTTTAAACTTTAATGAAATTTCTACATTGGAGAGCTGTTTGGAGAGTTTCTTTTTTCTTTTATGTGCAGTGGTTTCTTATGTCCTTTTGTGGTTCTTCGAACTGAACTGAATCACGAAAATGAAAATTAATCTTTTGATGATCTTTGTGCGTGCCAAATTTAATTGAATCTTTTAAGTTGAGAAATTGGAAAAAATTTTTAAATTAAGAAAGTACATTTTAAAGACTTTGAAGATTCTCGAACAGTAAATATTAATTTTGTGAAAAGCATTTCAAATCATCTGTGTTGGGAAAACTTAAATATTCATTATTTAGCTGTTTATTTTTATCGTCTGTTATAATTAAAATATCTATTTTTAACTCGCACTCATCACTTTTTTATATAAGTACTGGTAAGAAATGTCAAACATTTTATTGCTTTAATGAATGTTAAATACCGTATCATATTTCGTGATCATCCAGTATAACCAATTGTAATTGAATAATGTAATAATGAGAAAAAGGAGAAGAAATATTCAAAAATTATTTGAAATACGAGTTAAATGGGTGGGATTGTATTTAAAGCATTCGAAATCGGGAATGGGCAGCAGTAAACTTGCTGCCGAACTAGCATTGTGTGTGTGCAACATTTCTTTTTCTTCTGATAAATTGCGCCATTCATGAAGGGGGTTAGAAAAACTTACAACTATCAGTTTAAATCTTACACTAGCCGCTCTCGCCGCCCTTTGGCCGGGTTCGCGGCCAGCACCCACCTTGCTCAGCACTACCCCTACCACCTGGCTGCTTCGAGGCTCTCAGCCACTACTTTTTTTCAGTTTTAAATACTGCGTGGAGATCAGTGGAACATACCATAAAACCATAGTAGATTTCATATTCTTCGTAGACAACAGGATTCCTTTAAAATTGTAAAATCTTTTGATAAACCTCATCTAGTTGTAATGTTTTGTATAAATTTTTCACGAATTTCGGCATAAAAGTCTTCAGATCCATAAATATAGAATAACATTGCCCTAAATAAACAGTTTCCATCACCTACAATAGGTATTTTACAATATTTTTGACACACCATTGTGTTGGAACTGTTGGCACATCAGTCAGTTCGCCAGCCCCAACCACCAGACCGATTTCGACATTTTTTTCATTTGAAAGGTTATGACGTCTAAATATGACATCATGGGTCGAATCCCTCCCCTCTCCATTTTTACTTACAAAGAAGTGCTTTCTCGATTTCGTTCGAAAATGGAGGGGTGGGGCAGACGACCCTTGAAGACAAATCGAGAAAACACTTCTTCTCTGTAAGTAAAAATGGAGGGGGGGGGGGGGGATTCGACCCATGATGTCATGTTTAGACGTCATAACCTTTCAATTAAAAAAGTTGTCGAGATCAATCGGGTGGTTGTGGTTGGCGAACTCTCCAAAGGTTTTTCCCCATAGAGAATGTACAGTGGGAAAGAGTTTTTTCAATGTCGTCCAAAAATGGGGGTAGGGGCAGGCGACCCTTGAAGACATATATAGACGTCATAAGCTTTTATATGAAACAAAAATTGTCAAAATCGGTCAGGTGGTTGAGGCTGGCGGACTCGGTGAGGAATTTTTCACCAAATTATTTTAAATGTATAGATACGAAGTGCTAACCAGCAAAAGGTACCAAAAGAGAAAAAAAAATCCAAATAGATACAAATACAAAAGCAACACGCACTGGTTAAATATGTTCTCTAGAATAGGGTGACATGTAAAAATGGAAGATATAGAATCAACAAACAATAAAAAACAATAAAAAGATATCAGACATATTAAAATAGGGGGTAAACTACACATTACTTCACCGCCATGACAAAGCTAGCGCAAAATGAGCAAGACAGTTTAATTCTGAACTCTCCATATATGGCTCGTTAAATGGCATCTAGGTTTTCAGAACTTGCTTTTAATTCTTCTTCTAAAGTCAAAGAAGTGGGAAAATATAATTTTTGTTAATAAAAAAATATTCTTGAAGGCAAATTGAAAAATAAAGGAAAGAAGTGAAAGCGTGAAAAAAACTCTCATCCAAAACGTTTTCTTTCTCTCCCACCTGGGAACAGCTTTGGGATGCGTAACTAAACTAATAATTGTTCACACGATTGCATGAGAAAGGCCGAACGTGGTATTTTTCATCAGTATTTAGATTGCGCGCACTTTCTCCCATTTCCAAAGTCATTGAAGAATTAACGATCCGATTCCACGGTACGTCTTAATCTTCAAGGGTGGGAATGAAGGAAACTTAAAACAATCGTGAGATTCCCAATTGATGGGTTCCCGCGTGGAAAATTACCATGCGCTCCTCATTGTTTGATGTATTCTTGGCACAAAAAAAAGATGAAAAAATTATGCGCACCGCTTTTTTTTACATCCTGTTTCGTTTAAATTTAAATTTCCTCAATTATGGCGATCATGAATATCGCACATTCGAAAGCTGTTTTTATGCCGTTTAAATATCGTCTGCGAGATTTGGTAATTTTATTGATTAGTTTTTTTCTGGAAAATTTAACGGGAGAAAAATATATCAAACGGATGAATTAATTCTAAAATGTATTTCTCTTCAGTGGATGGGTAAATGTGTTTATCTATTGGAATAAGTTATGCTCGAAATTTACTTATTTCTATTGTAATCAAAATATTGCTTTCAATTTAGCTGGAATTTTTATTTTCAATCACTTGCAATAGTTCTGCTATATCATAGAGAGGAACCTGGCTCATTCGAATTCGTCAGTAATTCAAATTTTTTTCTCTGCTCCCTTGAATTTCCTATTAACATAAATTTAAACTATCTTCTATAATTCTAATTTATTTTGGTTTATTTGAACTTTAAACCAAAAAATGTAAATTTGTATATACAGTCGACGCTCGTTATAACGACCCTCTGCGTCCCACAGCAAAAGGTCCTTATAACAAGTGGTCGCTATAGTGGATATAATTAAAAACTGTACATATAGACGCTCAGCAGTTCTGTATAAATAGGCGATTTTTAAAGAGATAACTAAATACTCAACTTATTTTTTATCATTGGTATTAAAGATAAAATTTTATCAATTAAAAATATATTTCTAAAACAGATTTTAAAGTAGAAAATAAAGGGTGTTATATACTTACAAAACATTTATTTTCTAAAGAAAAAATCAGAAATGGTTGTTTTGTCTTTTCTGCATATGTGCTTTTTGCGTAACATAGTTTTCCATTTCAGTTAAAGATGATAAATAATGTTCTGCCTTTCAAAAAAACATTTTAAAGTCTCAATAGCACTTGAAACATTTTTTTTATTCTAGGCTATTCTAATTTCCGCGCTGTGGCGAATGGTAAGTGCCCCCCCCCCCCTCAGTCAAAGTTGAACTGTAACACTAAAGACTACATCTTGCAGGCTACGACCAATAATCAAGGTCATTTAGAAACATGTTCTTTTTGGAAAAATACCAGGAAGGAGTGTTCGCTGAAGTCGGAGGTTGTATTGGGATTAGACGACACTGTATTGTCGTTATACCGGAAGTAAAATAACATAGTGCATAGGGAAACACAGTTGGGGATTTTATCACTGGTCGTTATAATGTGATGGTCTTTATAATGTGTGGTCGTTATAACGAGCGTCGACTGTATTTCTAAATTATTTTCGTTAGTTATTTCCATTTCTTGTGTCCTCTGTGATCGTACGTGAGTAATTTTTAAGGCTTTTAATTAACTCGAGGCTTCTACTGCTGTACAGTGTATTAACCCTCAGACTGCTTATCCCGCGACTTCCGAGTGTAGGAAGTAAGTCTATTTTCGGCTGCATACTGTTATTTTCGCGAGCTACTGTGTTTACTTAGAACTAATACAGCGTTGAATCGTATTAACTAATATAGCCTTGCACATAAATAACAATTCGCTTCGTTCAAACGTTTTTGAACATGTTTGCGAACATTACATCTAATTAGCGATTTAAAAAAATTCGGCAGTCAGAAAGTTAAACCAAAACCCAATAAAAAAGTTAATGGGAAATTTTAAACTGGGAACTAACTTCGTTTGCATGAACACACTACAGTAAATTGCAAGGATAGATCATTATTCTGATCTTTGGGCTTGGTCAGAATTTACAAGTTTAAGAAAACGTACCTGTAAGTACGCACATGTTTGTAAATTATTGATCTAACTTTCTACTGAAGAAAGTAGGAATAAAACTGGTTTTACACATTCATTCATTTATTAACAAACATCTAAAACCACCTTTAACGCGTCACATCAGATAAATTAAAATACGATTCAATGCTTAGCCGTAATGGAGTCAATTAATGATCACGTGATACGCCTCAAAAAATTCGCGCCGATTCCATTTTTGAATCTATTGCACATTTTGCAAAAGCTAATTTAGCGCGCGTGTTGTTAGATGTTGGATGGAATGTGCAGTTGCATTGCGACTGTTATCTCACGCGAATTGAATCCGCTCATATTTCGTTGTCAAAAAACATTTCCGGACTTGGGAACAAAAGTTCATACAAAAATTTTGCAACAGAGAGAAAAATGTTGATTAAAAATTGAAAATAATACACAGTATTTCCTTTTTCAAAACTTGTTGCAGTAATAAGTAGGTGTGTATTTCGCTTCCGCCGATTTTCTCTATGGTGGCTGCTTTGGACGCCACGGCGAGAAGAGGCTTGTGGCGAGAGATATAGTTCTTTGGTTTCGATTTCCGCGAAATTCTTCGTGAGAAATAAGGCAATTCAGAAGCCGCCTTGTGTTGTGGTCATCAAAAGATGCATGCTTAATTACAAGTTGCAAATTTTGTCCTTGAAGTTAATGAATTTTTGATTCTTGCCAGTCTTCATTATCTATCATTTTTTCTTTCTTTTTGGTATATGAAGTATACTTTTTACTTTCTCGTATATGAAGTATACAAAGAGAGAGTATTGTAATCGTCAAAAAATTCGAACTCGAGATTTTGACGAATCTCCACGTTTTAGACCTCCCTGAGTCCGAAAAACACAATTTTGGAATTATGTCTGTATGTCCGTGAACACGACAACTCGAAAACTATTAGAGATACAGGAATGAAATTTGGTATGTGATCTTTGCATATAATTTGTAGGTTTCTGTCAAATTTTGGAGAAAATCCGTCTACGGGAAGTCTGTATGTCTGTCCGCGGTCATGTGAACACTATAATTCAAAAACTTGAATAGGTATATTTTTGGTACACAGTTTTATCATCATGAATGTAGGTCCGTATAAAATTTTGCCAAATCCGTCAAAGGGTTGACTGTCTGTCGGTCTGTATAATTTACTCTTGAAACGATCCGTCATCTCCACGCGCATGCGTACTGGACGCAATTTTCTGTGCATGATATTCAGCGGCTCCTGCTTGGCGCTTTTTTCTTCCCTTTTGGTTCCTTCTCCCTCTTGGCGAATTCTGATCCTGCTCGGATTATTTTATTTCCGTTTGTTTTGTCGTTCCAACGTGTGCTGGAGAAAGTTCCATTCTGGGAATAGAGCAGATTCGAAATTTTTATCCTAGCGAGTTTGCGGGGAACTGAATTTCGTTTATTTTTCTCCGTTCGTTATTATATCTCCACTGCGTTAGGGGTTTTAGCTTATTTTTTTCCCTACATGTGTTAGGAGTATACGAGAAAGTTTTGGGGAGACCACTCCCGCTGGTTGGAATTATGTCTGTCTGAACACGATAACTCAAAAACGGAATGAGCTAAACGGATGAAATTTGGCGTGTGGCCGTCACACCAAAACTATATATTTCTGTCAAATTTTCACGAAATTCGTTAACGGATAGTTTGCCCGTCTGTGTGCATCTGAACATCGTAACTAAATAATAAAATATAGCGGCATTAACATAAAAAATATTCTATATTTGTACATCAATTTATTTTTAGAAAATTGTTAGGGAATTATCTCGACGGATTTGTTTCTTATGAAAAAATGAGGTTAGAATTTTAAGGAAAAAAAGCAATTACGGTTTTATCATCAGCATTGTAGATTGGTATCAGATTGTGGACCCAATTCAACAACGGGTGGACCGTCTGTCCGTTTGTATATTTGCGTGCGTTAACTCAAAAACGCAACGGCTTAGACCAGGAGTTCCCAACCTTTATTCCCTCGCGTACCCTTTGATTAATCTTTATATTTTAGCGTACCCCCTACTGTTATATCCTCTCCTTCCCACTCCAACTCCCTTTCCTCTTTTAACCACTCTGCATTTGCGTATTGTAATTTTGTGAAATTCTAACGCTAAATGTAATAAATTTAATTGCCAGAAATTCTAGCGTCATACTTAATTTTTATCAGATATTTCTTTCCTTCTTATTTCTTCCTTTTGTACGTGTCATTCATTCGCCCCTGTCCTGAAATGCACACTGCCGAGATTTGAGATTCTTATGACCACTGTCTCCTCCCTTAAAGTGCTCCGAACAGGAATACTTACCACTAACTCTCACCACCCTGGATTTCCCTACAAGGTAATACGACGCCAGCTAGCTCTTTTAAAAATAACTGAATTTTGTCAACACGAGACATGCACATAGTACAAACAAAGAACACTTAAAAGAAGTAAATTTTTAGATCATCAGTTCATCATTAATATAATTTCAATCTCGAGGTTTTGGTGCCTCTCATAGTTCACACCTCTCGGTCGTCTGTACTGACTGGTGTTGCACGCGTGCAGTCCCTTCATGTGGAGAGCGTCCATTTGTCACTGTAAAAGATTTAAAGAAACGCCAATATATGGATGAAATATTTCAGCTCAAGATGGTTTTCGGAATTATTTTTGGCTTCCAGTATTAAAAAAAGTATGAAAAACAGAACATTTTCTGGAAGATTAAAAGTTTTTCGAATAATCCCACACCAGGTTGAGTCAAATAGTATTTGACTCAACCCAGCGTGAATCACGGGTTTAGAAACAAAATCTGTGATTAGACACTTAGGGGTCTATTCTGGTACCCCCGGTTGGGTTGGGAGACGTCACTTTTTCCGCACGTTAACAACGGGAAAAGTGACGTCTCCCAACCCAACCGGGGGTACCAGAATAGACCCGTAAACCTCATAACAGTCTATCCGGAACTCGATTCTTACATCGAATTGTGGCGTTTTTACACTTATAATTTAAAATTAAGTCCTTCATAGACGTTATCACTCGATGTAAAAATGATCGGTAATTCATTAACATCTCAAGTGCTCTGTAGTCTTTCAGTTGCCACAATACGACAACACTTCCCAAAACAGAAACATTATAGATCTAATTAAAAGCGACAGGATACTACGCTTTTAAGTGGTTAAAAACTATTAATTTGTTCATAGTTTTATTCAACAAGGGAATGTAACCGTGGCTTTTTTGGGAAATAATTACGAACAGTGGCGCTGAGAACTAACTTTTAAAAGAGAACGAAAAAAGGAAGGAAACAAAAAGAGCCCCCCAGAATCTTTCACTCCCACACTTTGTTTCGCCGGAGGAATAAAATAGAAGGGCGCGAAAGTAAAGCAGCAATGCGACGCGGGGATTTCCTAACGAAGTTTGTCGTTATATACATAGGAAAAAAGAGGCCAGGTCCGCGGCATAAAAAGTTGGAAACAAAGCCCTGCCGGACGCGACTCTAAACTCCTTTTGTTGAGTCCGGTCAGCGCAGGGAGTCTTAAAATCCTTTGTGCGGGATCCCCGAGTCCATTATCAAATTAAGGGGCGCTTCTTTTCCTCTGCCAATGTCTATTTACAACCGCTTCAGAAGGAATTGCAAAGTGCAGGGCCCCAAATGAGATTACAGCGTTATGTTTCAATGAGACTTTGGGGTGGGCGGGACTAGGGTATTGGCAATGGGGGACTCTTTGGCAGATTAGAAGGAACTTGAAACTTATTGCAAAATACTTGTTTTCTTTCAATTAATGCGTTTTTATCTTCGTTGTGATCTATGCACGCGAGTGCGAGTAATACAGCGAGAAAAAGTGAAGTAAATCATTTATTTTGAAAATATTGTTTAATTCATTAACTAGAGAGCATTAATTGTTCGTAGATATAAAATTTCTTCCCCTCAAAACTGTCTTTTTTGAATTCAGGCCCCTCTATATCCTATACTTACACAAAATGCCACGTTTTGCCTTTATCTTCGTCTTATAGTGAAGAGAATCGTGTATGCATTTTGGAATGGTAGGTCTTCCCGCAAGCCGTTAGGATCCGAAATTTCGCACAGATCCGTAATCTTGGTGTTAATACTACCGGCAATGTATGAAATCCGGCATTCTACAGAATACCTATGCATTTTATAGAATGCTGAAAACTGCTGGCAATGTATGAAAAGATTAACATTTCACATATTTCCTAGGCATTCTATAGAATGCTAAATGACAAACCGGCAATTCGCCTATTCGATTTTATTTCTACTAATAATAAAGGAGAATGTGTGTGTCTGCGTGTGTGTTGAATAAGATAAGGGTAAGTTAAGGGTAAGGATAAGATAAGGGTAAGAATAAGCATGAGATAAGGGTAACATAAGGGCAAGAATAAGTACAAGATAAGGATAAGGAAAGGATTTTCTACAATTCTACGTTTCAAATTAAGTCAAGTCAAAAAATTAAAAAAACTGTTTAATTAAACCATCAGTTAAAAAAAATGTCGTAATTAACCATGGTTTAGTGTAACCTCCTCCTCCGCACACACTCACGATAAGTTCTGACGACCCGTTTGACGTACTGACAGCCCGTGCTGACGATGCGCAAGCACGTTCTTCCAACCCACCTCCATACACTTAACGTAGGGTAAGGGCTAGATAAGATAGGATAGGATAAGATAAGGGTAATATAAGGATAAGGTAAGGCCTTTTTGTCTGTGTGTGTGTGTTGGGGCTATGCAGGGCAGACCGCTGAACCTCGAGCTAAGAAATTTCCACATGCATACTTTTGAGTGTGGAAATGTGGATCTCGGAGCAATTTTTTAAATTTTAATATGAATTTTAATTAATTAAAAATTAAGCGAAATTTTGGCGTTTACCCTTAATTACTTCCGAAATTATTAAAGCACAAAAATCATTTTTACACCATTTGAAAATGCAAAGAAATACCTTTTCAATGATATTAATTAAATAGCTGTGCAAATGTTTCTATTATTGTAATGAGCATTTAAAAGTATTTTTTGTATAATTTACAATAAATCTTTTTATTGTTTCAGCGCAATTGAAATCATTTTCATTGTTTAAGCAAATATTTAATCACATGATTCTCTTTATTGTTGAAATCAGAGGAAACTATCCTAATACATTTTGCTTTCATGCTTTATTTCATCAAAACTTTAGAGGAATCTGTAAACCAAGCTCTCTGAGATGTTACGGATATTAAAAAATATATCTGGTAAGCTGAATGATTATGGTTGTAACGTTTTTATTTTTTAATGAGTATGTTTTGATCCAGCTAGCATGTTGCTGAACATAATATGCTGCATCCATTTTTAATGTTGAAATCAAATGTATATTTTGCATAAGGAATAAGAAAGTGTAGGTCGCTCTGACAATTTGCAATTAGATATTGCATGACAGAGAGAGTTATTTGACTCCATTAGGGGCTGTTTGCGTTTTATTCGCTTAAATTGTGAATATAAAATATAAAAAATACATATATTATCAAGCAATACAACTATAATTATTCAGATAAGATATATGAAAAGAAACACTTCTTTTTTTAAATTATCAATTTGCAAAATAGCCTGTTTAGTTATTGGGAACTTGAAAGCCCCTTCTGCCGTTTTAACAAGGCAAACACGAATTATTTGATCTTTACCATAAAATACTTGGACTATTCGTCCTAACAACCAGAAGTTGAGAGTAACATTACCTTCTTTGACATTGACCACGGTACCAATTCTAATATTGTCCTGTTGAAAATGCCACTTTTTTTTGGCTGCAAGTGGTTAAGATAGTCTC
This sequence comes from Araneus ventricosus, assembly GCA_013235015.1. Taxonomy (NCBI): domain Eukaryota; kingdom Metazoa; phylum Arthropoda; class Arachnida; order Araneae; family Araneidae; genus Araneus; species Araneus ventricosus. The sequence goes on from BGPR01000077.1 coordinate 671,461, forward strand.
TCTACCATGTAAACCATACATATTGAGTTATTTTAGTAACTCTTTGCTATCGTTTCAGAGCATTATCCGAAAACTCGGTTAAATTTGGCTCAACAACAGCCAAAATGGGTCTACCAATTAAAAAATGTGCATATATGCAATAATCTCACTTAATTTTGCTTTCAATTCTAATATATATTTTAAAGTCTTAATGTATTCCAAAATCACTTTTCTTAAACTCCAGTTTCGTTTCATTTCCCGCGCTGGAGGTATATTAAATCTCTCGTTTTGGCATATTTATTACTAAAAGAATATTTTAATCGTTTCCACGCGCACGCAAATCGACTTATTGCCGCCATGCATTTTCCCTAAAACACTTATACTAACAATAATAATATACTAAATATAGCTATAGTAATATACTAAATAATAGTAATATATTAATAATAGTAATATATTAATAATAGTAATAATAATAATAGTAATATACTAAAAATAGCTATTATTCCTTTCACTTTGATCACGCGTCTATCTGTTAAATCCCTACCTGAGGAAATGCAGGGATTTTCTGTTCGCTTTTCACTTGAAACTTCAACTAAGATGCACGTATGCCTGCCACTCTCCCATAATGAATGAAAATTAGTTTATAACTCGGTCTGTGTTTTTTATTTAACGACTGCAACAAAGAAATCATTTTATATATTTCTTGTAAATCATTTTCGTCTTACGAAAGAGATACTGATGAACAGGGCCGGTTCTAGAGGCGAATCGTGCCATTGAATTTCAGCCGCCCTCTCACCTTGTATCTCTATTCGTTCTCTATGTAAACCAGTGCATTTAAAGTTAAATATTTTTGCAGTTTCCTTTAATCAGAATAAATTAAAGAAAACTTCTTCGTAGTTGGAAGAAATCTTGACGAGCGTATTTAACGAAGCGGCGAAAACTTTGTCGTCTTTCGACTTGTGTATATCGCGCTTATTGATGTATTTTCTGTCTTCTTTCTTCGTTTTCGCTTTTCTTTTCCTCCATTTTCATTGCTGGTTGACCTTTTCAGTGAGAAAGAAATAACCTAATGGGATTAAAAACAAAAATTGTGAAACAAACTTTTAAAATAATTTCAGGGGGTGCTGCAGCTCTGCGGCCCTAATGGACGAGCCGCCACTGTCACCACTGTATATAGATGTTTGGTAAGTGATTATTTTTACTTTAAATGCTTACAAAACTACGTTTTCAGAGCTCTGGCGCAGCATTTTAAAAATAATTTTCATTGTATCACTATGAAACTTTTCCAGGAATGTTTATACAAACACAATGAAGAAAATCTTGCAAATTCAAAGTATTATGCGTTATTGTTATTTTTTTAATGCCCGGTACAATATTCATAATTAAAAAAAATAATTATAATATTTTAAGTAAACAAACATCATTAAAACACATCTGAATATTTATCATGTTGCATGATTTTCAAGCCGTGCTATTTCGGATGGAATTTTCATAACGACTATATGAATTGTTTAATGTTTTAAAACACTGCGCACACATGAAATCCATGTTCTACAACTTATACAGAATTGGTTCACTTTATATTTAAATTTGCAATCCTTAAAAAATGAGGAACCTGTCTTATATAACTTTGATAAATAGAAATCTACTAATTCATTTAAGTATTTTGTTACTTTACAAATAGTTGCAATTTCAATAATTTTGAGTTACTCTTTAGCTGTTAAAAGTTCTATAGCCCCTTAATGTGAAAGAAATATGGTTGCAAAAAGCATAATACGTATTCGTGAGGAAGTTATAAAAATGCAGTTAAGAATTTTGTTTCGAATTGTATTTCAATTTCATTATTTTTTTTCAAAAACATTCTAAAAAATAAAGAGTTTTTTTCATTGGTGGGATGAAGTGAAAAGGAATGGATAGATATGTGATATTTGAAAGATTACACAACTACTTCTCTGAGACAATTGCTTTATGGAAGAATGTATGTAGGAATTGTATTTTCCCAGTCTAGCTTAAAAGCGTAAATTTAATTCCTTCCTAATAATATTTTCTCGTTTTCCGCTCAAGCTCACTTGAATAATTGTTGTGCCAGCGGAAAGATATCGGAAGATAACGATCAAGCGGTCTCTCCGTGCTAATCACGTGATGCGTGGGTGTTTCTCCGTTAAAAAACTGAGTGTAGTGTTTGAATCCTGGGGAGATGACTTTTTGAAATCCAGAAGAGGATTGGTGAGCACAGGCAGCTATGGGGGGTCTTTTCCCTGTTAGCACGGGCGATGGCTGTAATTAATCTTTAAACGAGGTGTAAGTTGCTATTTTACTTAAGTAAGTAACAAACCCTAAATAACCTCTTGTCTAAAATGTAAATAATACCTGCGTAAATACTTTTCTCATTTCATATTTTATAAATAATAAATAATTTAGTTTTCATCTACTGTTTCTCCTTCCTTATCTTTGGTGCATTTATCCCTAGAGTGTTTCTTAGATGAAGCATTTTTATGTGTAGGCGGGTTTGGGATTATTCCCCTGCAACCCGTATTTCTACATAAGAATTGGCGACTCAGACCGGAATTGAGTTTTTCTACATGTTTAAAGATTATCTCTACTAATAATAAAAGAGAATGTGTCTGTGTGTCGGTCCTCTATAGGGCAGACAGCCATACCTGGAGTTACGATATTTGGCACGAACATTCTTTGGAGGGTAGGAATCCGGATTATTTGAATTCAAATTTACATCCAAAACCGTTACAATATCTCAGGATTAGATTCAATTTAATACATGTTATTTGAAACAATGTCAAATTGTAATAACATCAAAATATTTAAACGAGGAGGCACTGATCCCCAAAAAACACTTTAATCCGTTACCTATCTCTTGAATCTGTGACTATGATGAAGGAATCAATGCACACCGGAAAATCTCTGCAAGATTTGGCACTCTTTGTTTGAGCTAGATATCTTCCTATCTTGAATCTGCAACCCATTGGCGTTCCAGGAAAAATATCACAACTTTAAGCTCTTTACTTGAGCTTGAATTCTTCAAATCACAACAGGAAAATCAAATCAGTCTGAGGTTCTCTGGAAATTCGATCCCACCGCTGCCACCAATTAAATCCAGTCTGTGACGTCAGACTCAGAAATAGCCAATTTTTATATCGAATATAAATATATTAGCTCTTAACAAAATGAAGTCGTTCTATCGTACAAGCAATTTGAAGAACTAACTTTCAAGCCTTTTAAAATAAACAATCACAAACATTTACATTAAGCGCAGTTTGTGACTCTAGAAAAATACATCAAAACTCTAGTAAAGCCGTCTTAGCTCACACTTTGATTATAAGACTGAAGCCTGAAAACAATTCGTTGCAGTACAAAATTTGAAAACTGTAGCACATCGTGGATAAAGACACTATAGAAAACGTATAACGCCTTATCTTTACAAGCATGAAATAGTTCAAGTTAATTAAAAGTGTTTAAAAAGATAAATTGCAAAAGTGAACTTCCATTTTGTTTTACTGTCGATTCATCAGAATCTCAAAGTAGAATTTTTTGGCGGCTACAATAGCTATTCGACAAATTATTTTTTTTAATTCTGCAACATTATTTTTGCCAACAAATATTGTTGACTCTGAAGCAAGACCTTGAGAACGAATTACGAACTAGACTCTCAAGTAGGCGTCTGAAATCAGCACCAAAAAAGTTAATTGAAAGCAATAATTGATTGAAGCTACTAATGAAAATGCTGCGAATAACATTTCACGAAAATTGCAAGACTAATTCGCCATCGACAGACAAAATTACTAGTTTAAAACAAAGTCCGGTATTGATCAAGTTGACTGGACTTTTTATTTTCCTGGTGAGTATTCAAATTGCGTCATATTATTGACAGCCAGTAAATTTTTAATTTATTATCTTGTTAAATTTTAGGTGTTTCCAAAAGATACGCATGAATTATCGTCTAAATTAATGGATGCAAGTTCCAAAGTCACAATTTTTTTCACAGATAAAGGGTATTATTAACAACTGGATAGAGAAAAAAAATTGTAAGTAATTAGTTATGAACAATTAAGTAAAAATTAGCGAATATCCTGTACTTGGATCTATCGATTTACACTTTGCGCTAAAAGCTGGTAGTGGCAGTTCAGGACTTGGTAGTAGTCGAGTAAATCTATTCGTCTGTCGTAGCAGTCCTCCTCCCCCAAATTAATTAGCCGGTGGCATCACGCAGACGACTTTCGGCTGACCATGCCGCCCACGTCACAAAAACCCGTAATTGCATTCCCTCATTATCCGTTCTTATGTCCTGACATTTTCTTTTTTGCAGCAAACTCACCATCTGCCGTAATTAAACCTCTCGTCCCCCTTCCCTCCCCGCCTTCTTGTTTCTCTCCCCCCCCTTAACATCATTGGCGAACAACCAATGAAAAGTCGAGGAACTCGGTTAAAATTCGTGAAAGAAAACGATTGCAACTGTAAAAGAAAATTTCATTACGAAAAAAGAAAAAAATTGCAAACGATTTTTTTCGAATGTTTCATGGCTGTTCTGGATTGACTTGTCCATGCTGAATTTTAAAAGGTTGAAATTAGTTTTATTTTCTTTTTTTTTTCAAATTTCGATTAAAACAAAATGTGTTTCTTCAATGATTTCATTAACACGTCCTGTTTTAAACTTTAAAGAAAATGTCTTTGTCTGCAATTAGATCTGCCGTTTTAGATTATTTGAAGTTTGAATGTACACTTTTTTCCACATTTTCAATTTTATAACTTTTGCGGACGGATAAATTGAAAGTTAATGTTTTAATTAAAGGAATGATTTAGCTGTACGAACAGATTCGAAAGAAATACACTAAAAGAACTTCGAAATTATATATGAAGGTCTTTTTTTTTTCTTTGTTAGATGCTAAAAAGTTCTTTCAATGCTTAGATAGAAATATTTTAAGACATTGTGCTCAATGTTAGTGAAATATCGGACAGAAAAAAATTACCTACAGATTTGAGCCGAATTTGGAGAAAAATTAATTCAATGTTAATAAATCGCTGGATCTTCTTATTTCATTCTTTTCATGAATTCATCTTCAGGGTTTCAAGCCCCTTAGTGACCTTTTTTTATAATTTCTCATACGCGAAGAAAGGGCGATAGAGAAAGTATTGTAATCGTCAAAATAAAAAATAAAACCTACGTCGAAATTTTGATGCATCGTCACATTTTCAGCTTCCCCAAGTTTGAAAAAACGATTTGGAATTGAGTCTTCTTTTATTACAAATATTATGCGATCATCAAATCAATTTTTTCTCGTATCTATATGTGAACATGATAACTCAATAAATATAATAAAAACACTATTGTAACAAATATTATGGAATCTTCAAACAAATTTCCCGAAATCGCTACAAGATGGCGCCCTCGTATGGAACAAAAATTTAATTAAATTAATCGATTAACTTATAATTAAGTTCTGAAAATATTTAAATATTGTATAGTTATCGAGAACAACAAGTGCACAAAATTTCGAAAATTTATCATGTCAGAAAAGAAGTAAAAATTCAATTACAAAATTCCATCTTCGCAAGCATGATACCAGTCAAGTTCAATAAAAGTGAGGGAAAAAACGGAACAAGCAAGATGAATAGAATTCGATGTGTTCTATGCCACAAAACTGCAAATCTATACCACATTTCCAACGAAATTTGTCAGCGAAGTTTTTCTTTTCGTCTGCGTGCGTGTGAACACGATAATTCAAAAATGTAATGGTCTAAATAGATAAAATTTGACGTATAACCACCAGATTCGTAGATCTGTGTGAAATTTCGGATCAAATCCGGCCACGGGTTGACTGTCTGTCTGTTCGTGCGCATGTGAACGCGATACCTCATAAACGCAATAAGTTCGATAAATTTGGTAGACAGACTGGTTACAAAAATTGAAGATCTGTATCGAATGTGATAAATTTGGTAGATACACTAGTTGCAAAAATTGAAGATCTATATCGAATGTGATAAATTTGGTAGATAGACTGGTTGCAAAAATTGAAGATCTGTATCGAATGTGATAAATTTGGTAGATAGACTGGTTGCAAAAATTGAAGATCTGTATCGAATGTGATAAATTTGGTAGATAGACTGGTTGCAAAAATTGAAGATCTGTATCGAATGTGATAAATTTGGTAGACAGACTGCTTGCAAAAATTGAAGATCTGTATCGAATGTGATAAATTTGGTAGATAGACTGGTTGCAAAAATTGAAGATCTGTATGAAATGTGATAAATTTGGTAGATAGACTAGTTGCAAAAATTGAAGATCTGCATCAAATGTTAGATCCATTCGGTCAGTGGGAAGAGCTCCAATATGCATACTCGATTCACTTGAAGATACGAAGCTTAACACAATAATCTCAATATTTTGGAGGCATTGGAAGGGGCAACACTCCCGTTCGTTATTCCCAGGGAAAAAGGGGTCACGTCTGGAAAATGTTTAAAAAGGGTTATTTCAATTAACACATATAAAAACTCTTAGCAAATTGATAACGATTTTTCATTTCACTGTGAAAAAACATATATCGCGAAGAAAAGTTATAATTTCCTGCTAATGAATCAAACTTTGAGTTTGTCTTTTGCCACTTTTTTAGTTTGTCTTTTGCCATCTACCCTTTAACGCAAAAGATTTCAAAGAATTCCTCTATTTTTTTAAAATTAAACATTTAATTCTAGTATTTATAAAGCAGGTACTTGTTCTCAGGGGATTACTGCGAACCTAACTTAAGAACTACGCTGTTTCATTTCAACCACGTTATCGCAATCCGTAGATTTTCGTTAGAAACAAAAATTCTTCCAACTCCTCCAGTTAGTATCTCCACTCATTCCGTGGTGTGGAGTTATCAACTGGAAGTGGTCAAATTGGGAGTGATGTAGACTTATTACCCAATCCGTATAAGCCTATTGCGTTCACTTTACTTCAAACCCCACCGGATTCGGAGCAAGGATTTCGGTTCAGGGGGTGGAAGCGGGAAGGAACATTTCACTTCGCTTCCCTCCGCCCAACCACCTGCTTCTCTTCTTCATTTTCTTCACTTTAATTTGCTACATAAAGAGAAAAATCGAGTCCTGGATTTGTTCCCGCGCATTTAACAGGCGAAAAAGAATTATGACAAATCCTGCAAGGAAGACTTCGACAGTCTATAAATTAGATTAGATATTTTTTAAAAAAACAGAAGGAAAAAGTAAAAATAGAAGTAAGTAGAAGAATTTCAACAGCATTTTCTTTCCTTTCGCTAAGTACGCCGAAAATGAAAACTGTAATTTGATATCTTCTTCCTTACTTCCAAGTCTGCAGAGACCCCCGAGGGAAAAGGAGGAGCGGGGAGGAGCAAAGAAAATGCTTTTAAAAAATTATTTTGTTTTATTTTGTTGATTCAGTGTGTTCCAATGAAATTATATTTCTTACAGAAAATTACTTTAAATCCATTTTGAGTTTGTAAAAACGTAGTTTTGCGCCTTGTTCTAAGAAAGAAAACTGTGTTCTGTCGCGAAAGTAAATTGAAACCATAGCGACACATTTCAAATTAAATTGGATTCGCCTTCAGGGAATATCACATCAAATCAGACTTTTAGCTATTTCTTACCAAATGAAGTTAGCGTTCCTTCTAAGCTTGGAGTATCTCAAGCTCGGCTTGAATTAAGACGTCGAATTAGACGCTAAATGATCGCTAAATGGCGATGTGGCTTAGAATGCCTTAAATTAAATTGAAGCATTCATCGTTTCCTAATTGACAAATTGGATGTAAAAATGCGTTAAGAGTTTTTAGTTATTAAATTATATTAAATTGGTTTTCAACGGACTTTTAGAAAGTAATTATTTTTATTGATGTTTAATCAAATAGTAAATGCGTTTAGCGCCACATTTTCGAAAGCATTTGTGAAAACAGAAGCGATAAGAGTGACTTTTAAATTCAAACATTAAAAGAATTATAAATTCGAAATGGTTGGATGTTTTTAACTTTAATGAATGTTTTCAGATTGCTTTCAAACATACATTTTCAGATATAAACAGTTCTACTGATTTCGATTCCTTACAGAATTAAAAAGCCGAATCAGCAAATAAATAAATAATGCGTTACTAGTCGTTTCTTTAAAAAAATGTGTTTACTTAATACTAGCACAACCTAATCCGTTGTTTTGACGGATTTCAGCTTTCTTGATGAAATTTAACTAATAAAACTATTAGGGTATTTTTGTCGGTATTTTTTTTTTTTTTTTACTTTTTCAGGAATAAAAGGGCGACTACACTTGCCTATTTAATAGTTATTGCTTGCAATAATTGTGATGTCATGCACATAAGACACCTATATGCATCAAAATTCGTCAACGTGATGGACTAATACAAGAATCTATACATTGTAACATAATATAATGGTCCTCATATATAAAGTATACCAATCCATACACCTCCCTACATACGTAAATCAAGCCAAAGTGGTTATTGCAATAAAACAAAAACAGGACTAACACTGTCTGTGGTCGTTGTCAAACGCACGTTTGTAGAAAGCATACTTATGAAAAGGAATCTATTTGTAGAAAAAGTTCTTACTAGTTTTTCTTGAGGAATGGAAAAAAAATTAAATATGAAAATTTTTCTAAATGAATATTATTTTTGTTATTTATTTACCTTAAATGTTAGAAATAATAACAAATGAAGTATTTTTACGTAGGACTACGTTCCTCCCATTGGGGTCTCAGGAAGGAATTTGATTCACACGCCAAAACGCCACAAAACTTGGTATGAGAGATCCTCTATATCTCGGTAACTACATATGTTAAAAACATAACTAATGTCTTACTTTAGAGATAAAGGGTAACAACAGAAGTTACAGAAAAAACTTACGAGAAACTTCGAGAAACAAAAGAGTCACGCGAGTAAAGTAGTCCTACGCTTTTAACATCAGCGGCTGTTTGAAAAGACAGCCTCCCGTCATTTTTTTAAATATCCGTTAAATCGACGGATTATGATAGAAATGAGCATATTTTCAATGCCGGTTTTTCTAGTGTTATGGCACACACTTAAACTTTTTATATTTATTCACATTTTTCAGTTAGAAATGAAACAAAATTTTTTGGTAAACATTGAGTGCGCCTTTTTTACAACATTACTTTTTAGTTTCGTGCTATATTTTTTACGACTATTTTCATCAGTTTTTGATTCTGATTTAATCTGACATTTTACTACATTCTATCTTAAAAACATTTTATGAAAGTTTTTGGTTTAAGAAATCTGCTTTCATCAATCTTGCAAAAATTCTATAATTTAACAACTTATCATTCAGCAAAATCTCTCGGATTAATAGGACCGAATTTAGACTCTTCCTTCTGGATTGAAAAAAAAAAAAAAACGTTTCGTATTTGTTCCGCTTTTTAAAAAAAAAATCAAGAAATTTTTTTAAAATCTTCAATAAGAATTCATAATCAAAATTTTAAAAGAACGATTAATTTTATTTTTAAAAATTAGCTGCTGAAAGAACCACCCTTTTCACCACGCATAGAATAAAGTCACCTTGTTAAAGTAAATAACCCCAGTACCGCAAAGTAATTCCTTTGAACAGTATTAAATTCTGTGTCATGCAGTCATTAGTATCAATAACATTAAAATGACCAAATGTCCAAGATTAGTTAGGACAGTCCAGATTTAATTCATGTTGTCCCAGCTCGACCCCTACCTCCTGAATAGAACGTGCCAGATTGAAGTTCAGAATAACTGGTCCTTTTAAAATAAACTAAGGCTCAGATTCAAAACTTGACACTTTTTTTAAATATCAGTAAATAGAGTTTTGGTAGATTATTCTCTTTTTATATTCTTTCTTCATTCAAGATTTTAAAAAATTAATGAAATTGGGAGAAGTCATCCGCTCCGAGTTATTTAAGAAATAAGATACATTCCCTCAAGTTAAAAATATCTTGCAAACATCAAGACATTTTGTTTCAAAAGCCTCCGATAAGCAGAACAAAATTAACGGTTGAACAAAAACTGTAACAGCAATGCAATCCATTACTACAAGTCAATGACTTTCCGTTTGACTGCTTGCTTAAAGTCTGATAAATATTAATAGCACATCATATTTGAACTTGCCAGCTATCCTCTTTCTGTTTCTTTGCGTAAGAAACTCGCTCCCGCCTGCTACAACTTTGATCTTTTGATCCATCAGAGATCAATGTCAAGCGAACGAAACCGCCGTTAAGGGAAAAGAAAGAAAAACGCTGCAAAATTAAGGGAAGCATAGCAAAGGGCAACTTTCTGGGTGTGCCGACTGTCTGTAATCTGGATCGACAGCGCGAGCGTTGAGTTTGTCGCTGGATTTTCGCCAATTAGACGGAATGGTTCTTGTCATGAGATCTTCTGTTAGCTGGCTGTCACTCGTATTTACCAGTGCTGCCAATCGCTGGAACACAAAAAATACAACAAAAAAATGGTGGAAGAGAGAGAGAAGACTCGATCTATAAGCACTGCTGAAGATCTGCTGTAATGGTCTTTTCTACTGAATAAATTACTCCCGTGTTGTAATTATCGAGGAATGGCGCCAAGGTCCAAGAGGTCAACAACGTGAGGTCCAGAACGTGAATGAATCGTGATATTCGTAAATAGAACTGGCTTAAAACCCAATAATGTACCTTTGGCGAAGTCGAAAGTTTTCGCCTGTGTCCTTTTATTAGGTTACAATTTGTTATAAAAAGCAGCAACAGAACATTAGCCCGGTTGAGGTCCACCGTAACTGCTGCATTTGAGGAATGGCCGGGTTTGATTTATTGAAGTTATAACATGCATTTTAGCTTCGAAACGCATCAATTATGAGGAAGAATGTTCCGAGTTAGATGAATCATGATGCCAAGAATAATTGAAAAGTAGCAGTTTATTGAATTCTTCGGATGCAGTTTATGCGCAGTTCCGTATGGGTGAATGTGCCATCCCTGCTGCATTAAGTTTTCGAGCTGCATTTTCAGAGCTTTCGTGTGCTAGCATTGTTTAAGGATGTAGGTACTTTCTGCGTCCATTGCTTCTTGTGTTGGTTTCTGAACCGCGATTCTTCAGGCCGTCTTCGTACAGTGATTCGGTCCAGAATTAGAAGATATTCCCTTCGGTGAAAAAAATTTGCTAATGACTGCAAAATCACTCCCGTATTCAAAGTGTTAAACAATCATTGATAAATGTTTTAGTGCAGAATTAGAAGATATTCCCTTCGGTGAAAAAAATTTGCTAATGACTGCAAAATCACTCCTGTCTTCAAAGTGTTAAACAATCATTGATAAATGCTTTAGTCCAGAATTAGAAGATATCTCCTTCGTCAAAAAAAATTTGCTGATGACTACAAAATCGCTCCTGTCTGCAAACCGTTAAAAACAATCTTTGATTATTTTTTTTTTAAATCTTAGAAGTTGTTGGAAAGTAATATCATGTAGGGCTAAATGGAATATGCGTTGAAAAAAACATAGGAGATTTGAACGGTAGTCTGAAACATCGTAGCATGATACTGTTATAGGAATGATTCCTCTGTCTTGTCTTCGTGTGGCTTGATTTCATCAGTCGTTGCATTCTGCGGTTAATTATTTTTATATCACGCAATTTTTAGAAATAATGCCAGCCTGAAAACATTATCACCTTAAAAAAATATCCAATGTTTTGAAATACGTTGAAGCATTAGTTAGTAATGAACTGAAAAATCTAATATTTATCTTTGCTGAGCAGCACAAGAGCTGTTAAAACACTCACATTAATTAAAATGGTAAAAATAGGTTTTGCGCGATAAGATGCTCCGAAGTTATGGAGGAAAAACGTTAAAATTTTGATCAATTTTTAATTAGCTAAAGATCTAATTAAAATTTTGAAAGCCGCTTTCTTAGTGGGCACCTGCTGTCCAAGTTTGGTATCTCTAGGTGTCCAACAGTCTGTCCTCAAGAGCGTTTCAAACGCTTTTTTCATATCGCTTGAATCAATTTACAGATAATATGCAAACCTGAAGCATCACCATGTTAATAGCAGAAATATTATTAGAGGATGCCTCTCAAGTTATGGGAAATATTTTGTGTTAATCAAAAGACCATTACTCTGAAGTTGCGCCCTTTATAACGTTAAAGTTTTGTACTTCTTTAGAGCCATGTGTTTTATTTCAAAATGCAAAAAGTGTGATAAGTCTCGATTCAAGTTTTTTCCAACATACAGCCTTTGTACAAATTCTTGTCAGTACATTGTATAGTACTGTAGTTGCATTCACTACTTCGAGCAGCATTCGCTTCTATTTTTTTTTTCTTTTAACTTACGTTCCATGTAATTCACGAGAAAAAGTTTTGAACAGAAATTCCTGTCATCTCTATTCTCTCGTATATTTCAGTCAGAAATTTGACTTAAGAAGGCAGTTAATATCCTCAGAGCAATTTGGTTTGCTTCTGTTTTACCACTCAGATTCCAAGAGAAATTATATATTCACCCCTAAAACATTGCATGATTATCTCAAAAGAGTACAAGAATATAAACCATTGCCACCAGAAAAATGCGAAAAAAGATTTTTTTTTAATTTAAAAAATCTAATATTTATTTTTGCTGAGTCGCACGAGAGTTATTAAAATATCCACATTAATTGTTCATTTTCTTGTTTCTCTCTTGCAAAATAATTCATACAGAAATAATTTCATAATGCGCGTGAGCAGAATTCATTGCAGTTTCTATTCTTGACAAAGTGCCCATAGAACTTTCAAATAATATTGTAATCACGTCAAAATGCATGTTTGGGTTAAAGTACGATTCCTTTCAACCCTCAGCAAATAAAATCATAACATTATATTTTTCCGTCCCGTGTCCTTCCTTATAATTCCAATTTATAAATTTGAAATGTCATCTAATCATTTTTGTCCCAGTTTGAAAAGAAATAAAATAATTAACCTACCTGTAGACACCAATGGCATAGCGAAAACGTTCCAGATAAAATATGATCGTTTCCGCTCCCAGTGGTGTTATCAGTGGCTTAGCATTCAAATGACGCCGGTACATGGTATTATTTTTTCATTATATTTTGCTTTAAAAAGTGCGACATAAACGCGCTAACGTTTTGTCTCCATGACGCCCCCCTAAGACTGACCGCTAACCCCCGCCCCTTGTCCTCTGGTCGCTACGCCACTGCTGCAAGCAACTTGATTCAGTTTTCTTCATCGAGATATTTAGTGCCAGTGGAGCGATAAAGTCGCCAAATATAGCCCTCCCCTTTTGGAGATTTCATCGGATCCGAGCGACGTGTTTAATCACAGGTTAGAGGTAAATGGAGCCAAAGCGTAGCTGAGATGAGACACCGGGCAATTAAACGCCAGCACTAGCAGAAATCACTGCGGATGCCTCCAAATTGGGCCTCAAAAAGTTGCTAGCCCACATTTCAGACCAATTCCACAAATGTTTTAATTGCTATTTTTTACTCTCGACTCAAGGGATGGGTGTAAAAATAATGCTTGGAGTGTCGCAGCCACAGCCTTGGTTTGTATTTACAGCTGCCACTCTTTCTAGCTTTCACAGTTAGAACAAAGGGGAAGATCAAATCGAAAAAACTCACCAATGTTTCTCTCTTTTTAATAAACCGGATGTTCTAAAAGCCAGGTGTGACTGGCAGGCAATTAATCTTCCTCAGCAAATAATCAGATCTGACAGTCACTGACTAATTGTAGCATTCGGTACTGTGGGATGCAAGTATTAAAAGGATGGGACAGTGTTTTAATTAATTTTTACTAAACCACGAAATTGATTTTGGGTTAGAAGTTAATTACATGTCCTGTCATAAAAATTATGGAACTACGTAGCATGGCTTTTTGATATGTTCAACCTGGTATTAATTAAAAATCATGGAGCAGCCGGAAACGGTAATAAAAATATGTAAAAGCGAACTCGGTTTCATATGTTTACAAAGTCATCAATTATATCAGAAAATAGAATGTTGAATATTCCAACCTCGTTTCGCCGCTAGAATAATATTATAATTGGTATTTTATTTCATTAATAACGTGACCGTTTCTTTGGAGTACAATTCAACAAATGCTGTTTCTATATAGGTTGCTCAGAAATTAGTTGGCTAAATTGTGAAATGGTGGTAGAAGACAAAATTTGCTATTTCTGCCATAGAAATTATGTCCTAAAATGCCATACGTAAGAAAAATTTAAAGGATGAGATTAATCCTTTCTTGGTCGATGTCATATGTCATACGTTCGGCTGTTTTGTACGCTATTTAAATCCGTAATTAAGTCAACGTAACAGTTAATTTTGAACACAAAAATCGCTCGGTCACGTTTAAATGTCTCACATATCTTTTGCCATCTTAAATAGATTGAAATAATAAAAAAATATATCAAATGGGTGGTGGCATCTAATTAAGAGGTTAAATAAAAACGTAAGACAAAGGGTTGAAGAAGTCAAATGTTAACAAATTAAATATTTCAGTATTTTCAAGGAGTCCTGTTGTTACAATAGAGACGCAAAAGTACTACCATAAACAGTAATATTAATTTTCTATAGTTGGTGTGGTGTATATTCAAAAACTCAAGGAATACAACAATAGACAATCTATCTGCAACAGCAACATCAGTCTCTTCCGAATCTATGCGGTATTGTCTGACCCCTCAAAAAGATATCCAAGCATAACAAATCTAGTAAACGTGTGGTGGCCTAGGAAGAGGTCCAATTCAATTAATCCAGCGGTTTCTAGACATAGTCAACACATTGCCATCTACCGCAAAAGCATGGAATTTCCGGAAAAATAATCCGTACAATAAAAAAGAAAGTTTATTTTGGTCCGCTCAATCATTCATAACAATTGGTCAATTATTTCCCCAGTGTAATGTGAGTCCTCGTGTTCCAGCACTCCTCCGTCTGATATTACAATGAAACTTTTTCGTAAGAGGGCCTTAATATTAATTACATTCTTTGCGTATTGGATAGCTGCTGCATTGCTGCAACAAAGTTTGTTAGAAGATTGTGCCAAATGTTAATTACAGAGGCAATTTGTCGTTTGAATTCCATCCCCTTGTAAAAAGACAGCATATATTAAAAAGAACCTCTTAGAAAGTGAAACGTAGATGAATATTCAAGATACCTTTTCACCCTTCTTCCAACCAATCATCTCTAATCCAGTTATTCTCAAGAAAGAGTATGGTATGTCCAAAGGGGTGAAAAAATGGCTAGGCTAATGCCCATAGTTGCTATGAAGACAATCATCATTTAATTGCCTCTGTCGTTGTGGAAACACACGACATCTGTGGTAAAGCCCATCATAGGGGGTTAGCAGTTAATCCTGCCTCTCTTACTAAGCATCTATAGTTAACCGCGAAGCATGGCTTCAAAGCTACCTGCAGCTCTGTTCCCGCGGTCAGTGGCTTGTGGTTCGTTATCTGAAGTACGTCTTATCCCCCGTCGTGGGAACTCAAATATTCGTCGTTGTTCGAGGAGAGTTGGGGTGGTTCGACAGTTCCGTGGATATGTTGGTAAATGCTTGGACATTGAAAGCCAACAATTCGACGGACGGAGACCCCAACACAGCTCATGCACACGTTCTTGCGGACTGTTGTATATTGTGTACTGGTGGTGGGGAAGGTGCAACTGGTGGGATTCCGAACGACAACAAAGTCCCAAGACCACGAATAACGAAGCCATAGATCGTGGGAACAATGCTTAATACTAAGATGGCTAGCAAATCAAGAAGGCCTGGAATGGAGATTGAAATACTGACACCCTTCCACATACACGCATCAGGGTAAAGGGTCAAAAAGAACGGAGGAGAGACAAAAGGAGGCGAGAAGCTTTGTCCATATTGTAGAGTAACGGGTCTATTCTGGTACGCCCGGCTGGGTTGGGAGACGTCACTTTTTCCGCACGTTAACAACGGGAAAAGTGACGTTTCCCAACCCAACCTGGGGTACCAGAATAGACCCCTAAATCTCAATTAATTTTCCTTTTAGTCAATGACAGCTTATATCAAACAAGTATAAATTGTAGATGTTTTTATTTAAAAAATAAATTAATGTTGAGCCTTATTTGGTTTATGTGACAGGACTTTCAATTAGAGAAAACGAGGGCAATTGAAACAACCAACAGGACACTGACCAGAGAACGAAGAAAAGAATTTAACTGAATAGGATGGTGTAAACAATACTGAGCTTTAAACTTTTAACTAAAAAGGAGATATTTTCATATTTTTAGTGTCAAATTAGGCATTTGCTAACAGTAATTTTGTTTTCTGTAACGCACATTAATTCGAAGTTAATTTTTTAAATACCAGAATGAAGATTTACTTTAATGCTTCTATTGGCCATTTTCTTCAAAAGGAGAAGATGTTTATACAAAAATGTGGACTACCATGTGGAAATTACTTAACTTTGTTTGTGTTATTAAAAGAATTTTTAGCGTTGTACTTTATGAATATGTAATAACATTTATCGTCATGCTTTTTAAATTAAAGTTATGAGGTAAGGAATCTCCGACAATAATTTATGAGCATCCTGTGCTAAACAGAATATGTAAACGGCACTTTTCCCGCAGACTGCAGCAGCAGAAGCTCCCTCCGAAATATTTGTGGAAAGCCCCACCGCCGGGGAAGCCTTAGGTTTCAGGTAAAGACAGATTAGTGCTCTCCTGCCAAAGAAAAGTCGAGCACCGTAGATGAGCGGTTATTAGAGCCTCGGCTTTGAGTAAGGTATCTCTCCTCAACGGCGAGTTTCTTTTTCTCGCAATTAAATCTCGGCTCCTACCCAGAAATTAGCTCTACTTACCTTTTCTTTGCCTTCCTTTATTCGCCACGTGCTTCGCGGACCGAAATTATTTCGCCCCAAAATTACCTACTTGACTCATTATTTCGGGCCCTAGGAATAAAACGCCGCCCGTTGCAGAAATTTCGGTCGGCCGTCTTTTTATGTCCGCTGAAACTACTGTGAATGTGTTTCGGCTTATTGGTGGAAGCTGGAAATTAATGGCGGACACGGGGTGGAGATTTCCGGAAGCTGAGGCTGCCGTTAAATGGCAGATCAGAATGGCCTTAACTAATAATAAGGAGGAAATGGAGACGGTGCGGTGGAGTTCTGCGTTAATGTTTTTATGTCCCCGTGATATATTCTTTAATTAGATCTGAAAAAGAGTGTTTGTCGATAAAAATATAAGGGACATGCAACTTTGATTTTAATTTTAGATAAAAACGGGAATAATATAGCATAGATTTGAGGATTTTGTTGAAATTTCTTTTCTAATTTAAAACTGGCCGTCATTCCAAAATAATTGGATGCAATTATGCGTTTAAATCTAAAATGTAATTAACGAGATATAGCTGTTTTCAAAAGAACGTTGCAAAATATTCTTATGCAACATTTTTCCAAAATTATTGCATTGTACTGGTCGTCTTTGACAACAGCTACTTGTCTGTAATATTAAACCTTTGCTGTCGATGCCGCCACAGTGGCGGCATTCGCAAGTCGTCGTAGAAGTCGTTTTTTTTTTTTGTTTTATACCCACATCGACCAGCCCACCCGTTTGGGTAGGCTAAAACAGTAGGGTCTAAACAAAGACAAAACTGTAGGGTCCAAAACAAAACAAAACAGAAAAAACGACTTCTACAACGACTTGTGAATGCCGCCACCGATCGCAAAGGGTTAATAGCCCGTAATTATACTCGCAAAAATGCGAAATCGGCCCAGTTGTTGAGGTTGGGAGACTCTGTAAAAGTTTTATTTTCCGAATTATGGGTAAAAAACCTTTAATTCGCGAAAAATTGAACATAGAAATAGCACTGATTTGTTATTTAATGGTTGTTTAATTTTTAGCATTTGTGAATGAAATTATAAATTGTTTTCCTTTACTTATTGACTTAACAATTGCTTTTAGACTTCTAATTCGCTGAAATTAAATTCGTAATCCTTTATTTGAAAAACGACTAGGCTGAAAGCCTGACAAAACATGGTCGATACTAGAATCGTTTCTATTATCCGCTGTTTTTAACTGCCTTACTTATAATATAACTAAAAATTGCATTATAAATATCAAATCATAATTAAACCCTATTCGGGTCTTTGATGCCATCTGACATCACCGGAGTAACGCGCTTTTCTATGCATTTTCGGCTTTTAATTTGGGCTGGAAAGGGCTTCCTGGAGCTTAGATGGCAACTTGATTCGGATTCGAATGAATAATTTTAATTATAAAATCTGGATGCGATTAATCGAATAATTAGTTTGGAACAAATGATTAATTTTAAATATGAAGTATTTCTAAGTTGTTAAATTTTTTGCATTAACAAATAATAATTTGAGATGGAAAGGGATAAAATCAATGCCCAGCAATTATACTCATAAAATGCTAAATAAAATATCAAACAGAGGGTTTCTTAGTTACGATTTTTCTTTGCAGGTGAAGGAAGTAACAAGAACTGGATGTGGAAAATATAAGACACTCTCAAAAGAAGAAAACACAATTTGATCTGATGGGTTGTTCATCACAGCTCTACACCATTGAGAATTCAGCTGCCAGAAATTTAAGTTAACGTCGGCGTCTACACCGTTGGCCCACACTTTCAACGTACCATCGGGGGGCGTCTACACCGTTGGCCCACACTTCAACGTACCATCGGGCGGCGTGTACCACCGGTGGCTCAAATTTGAATGTAGCACAAACCACCAAAAGTATGTTCGTTACGCTCCTGTATGGCCCATTCACACTTTTGCTGATTGCCATCTGATGGCAAATCATCGACTGGCATCAGCGTATCATGAATATA
Organism: Araneus ventricosus; assembly: GCA_013235015.1. NCBI lineage: Eukaryota > Metazoa > Arthropoda > Arachnida > Araneae > Araneidae > Araneus > Araneus ventricosus. The sequence goes on from BGPR01000077.1 coordinate 690,211, forward strand.
AACCAGCAAATGGAACCAGCACGGATGGAATCAACTATAAGACTACTGAACTTTGCGTTGGTTCCATTCTATGGTATACATAAACAAAATGGCAGAAAATGATCAAATTGAGAAATAGCAAAATGAGGAATATTTTTGCAAATCAACAATATTGGAAACGAAACAGTGGAGAATCCTGGGGTGGGCTATCGGGCTGCCCCCCCCCCCCCCAAAGCTAAACTAGAATTCTTGATTTTATTTAAAATCACCACAACTATTTGTACTTAATTTCCCTTTTTTAAAAAATAATAAAATCGTGACAACATTGTTTTCTGGCTTGACAGGCTCGAAAACTTTCCTACTTTTCTAGTCATTCTACTTGTACTTGTAGCGTTGACGCTGTCGAAAACATTTTTTCTCTAGTTTTTCTCGTTGTATTTTTTATTAAATGATTGAAAGTATTTTAGTTTTCTTTATTATTCTTATTGTCAGGTGAGTCAAGTCAAAGTGTTTTGGTTTGCATAAGAGAGAACGTTTGACATTCGTCATAAAAAAATTTTTTTTTCCAGCCCCCCCCCCCCCCCCAGACCCGAATTCTGGATTCCCCACTGAAACGAAAGCAAAACAGAAATGGCTATCGTTGCGATAAGTTTTCATATTGCGCATTAGTTAGTGCCTCACGATAAAGCAAAGCGTTCTTAGGGCTGCCGCCAAGAAATGCAAATTTCAGAGCAAGCGTGAACGCATTAAAGCACTTGAAAGCCCTTCTGCTCATCATTAATAGCGAGGCTTCAACTTTCTCTCATAACAGCAACGCGCTAACGCACCGGGCTTCTGTCACCTTTTTGGAATTACCCAAGCCATTCATGCAGTTGGCTATTTAAATTCTGTGCGTAGTTAGATCTCTGATGTTATTTGTTTCTATAAAATCACTAGCTTATACACCCGGTGTTGCTCGGGGTAGAAATATTTTCAGGTCTAAGTACTCATAACACTTAATTAAACAGTTTTTCACTGTAACGTCTTTCGTTGATTTTCTTTTGCCCTCTCCTGTGTCTCTGACCCCTCGACCAGCAGCTACACTAACTTCTATTTGTCTCCGAACTTTGAACCACTTCACACGAGTCTGACAACCCCTGGGATTCCATTTTCCCGTCCCCATCATTGCTACGGAGACTATACCATTTGCTTAGCAAGCGCAATGACCCTCGGGGCCTGGTATTGTTTTTACACCCTCTGATCATATTGTGCTTCAAAAACTGGCATAACTGCAGTAGTGTCTTGTCTCCATGGCGCCCCTAAAACTGGCATCTGTACTTCTCGGTCGCTACGCCGCTGTTCATCGATTAGGATCATTCAAAAATTTATGAAATTCAAAAGAAACGTCGCGTAGTAACTAAACTAACGTCATTGGATATTTGAGGGCATATTAAGAGCTATGAAATAAAAACGTTTAACAACGGTAAAAACGCGTGAATAAAGGATTTGATGAAAGAATAAATTGGTTTGAATTTGATTTTATAACAGTAGAAAGCGTTGTTACAAATTGAGTTTAAAATGAATTCTGAAACGTATATTAAAATTGGAGAAAACTTCGTACACGAATTAAATTGGTATCATTAGAAAGATAATTGTTTGCTCTTTAAGGTAGTGTAAAAATAGTTTCCGTACTACAAGTATTTCAGAAGTTATTGGTGATAAACGTCTAAAAGTGGCTTAATTTTCGTTATTTAATTAAATAAGTAAAAATCTAATTCGAATTTCAAAATAATTTTGACGGCGTTATCTCCGTCTTGTGCTCTGTGCCAAATTTGGTCGCCGTAAGTCCAACAGTGTGGGCTTGCATAAAGGACCAATAAAAGAACACACACGCGCATACTTCCTCTTTTATATATATACTAGCTGAATGGCCCGGCGTTGCACGGGCTATCTCTAATAATGCTTCATTCTGTGGCGGAGAAAAGAAGTGAGGTCACGTGACACATCTTCTAAATGCGGAGAAAAGAACGTTTAAACATTCCGTCCGAAAAAACGCTTCGAAATCGACTTATTTTTAAAAAATCACGAAAAATACAAAAAATCGTTATTTTGTATATATATATTCACTCATTAGATGATTTTAAATAAGGAGTAGGGTTGTGTTCTAGCCACAATAACATACTTTTTCTTTTCGGTGATACAAGCAATTGTCGATACAATCGCTACTATTCTTTTATGAACAAACGTATGTTTTTATTCTATTCCGTATAATTTATGAACGGTCACTCACATCTTTTATACAGACAATTCTTGTCTTCCATTGTACCTCTTATATTCTTTTCAGAAGTTTTTCCGGAGAAGAATAGTTTATAGTCCTGCGAACAATTTTTGTCTGCCTTCGTTAAAGCATGTTACAAATGAAAAACGTATGATACAAGTGAAAAACGTCCGATACAAGTGAAAAACGTCCAATACAAGTGAAAAACGTCTGATACAAGTGAAAAACGTATGTTACAGGTGAAAAACATATGCTACAAATAGTAGACGAATAAAAAAAGAAATGACTTACCCACGTCGCAAACATAGAGTGGTAATGTCGCAAAGTGAAAAACGGGAGAACATATTTCTTTGCCAAAATCAAAAGAATCTAAAGAACAAAAAATGAAGCAATAATTAATTCAGAAGCGTATTTTATTCTTGTTTAATCGCACGAGACATTTTAAGATATGCACGTCGATTATTCAAATTCTTTTTTCATTTCCTTCCACGTGACACTATTATCTGTTCAATTATAAAAGGAGTCGATTGAATGCATTACGTAATGCGCTGGTGCAGAATCCTTATCGAGGCTGCTTCGCTTTACAGAGTGCCCTGCTACAGAAGGGGGAAAGATGTTATGTCACGACACGTGCAGTTAGATAACATGCGCAATTCGTTTGTCATGTGACTGCAGGGCCACGTGAACTGATTCCATTAACTCCATTACAACAAATTGACTCCATTAAAAAGAATAAATAAATAAAATCTTACGATAGCTAACTTTAAATATGAAAGACCCTCTAAGAATAAATATTTTATAGTTCCAAATAAAATGTCTCTAATAATTTAAAGCAATAGTTCAAATTTAGAACGTATGTATGAAATTAATTCCCTCGTCAAAAGGATTAAAAATCTACAAATAGAAGGGCTACAAAATTCAGTGGAATACGAGTGCGATTGAAACTAATACAGAAAAATTGAACTCCAATGAAGTCGACTAATGTGACGTCGCTGTCACATGACAAACGTAAATGCGTTTTTCATATAACATCCAAATAAACGTTGACTTAATGCTGTGCCATAATGCAGGGTATTTTATTCCACCTGCAAGAGGATGAAAGTATTTCCAAATTAGATAGGAATGTTGCGTTTGACGTTCGTTACGTAAGCATGAACTGGATCACGGATAGGACACCGCTGGTCTGAAAAACTTTTGGTATAAACCGAAGCCCCATGCTCTATTAGAATAAGGCATGAACAAAAATGTTTACTCCTCGTTATAATAGTGTTAAAATACAGTCAAATCCCTCGAAATCGGCATCCAATTAACGGGCATATCAAAATGACACCTCTAAAGGCTTACATTTAAAGCCGAAATTCAGGCCTATGAAATAAAAAAACTCTGTGTAGTGGATTAGTGAAGAAGACGTACAGGTTTAAGTGGACACAAACAATTTTGTACCGGTACACTCTCTCTTGGTGACGAAGAAATAATTGAATAGGTTCTGGAGAAGAAGAGAGATAATGGTGAGGATGAAGATGAAGAGGACTCATGGACTATAAAATAACTTTGAAGGAAGCAGACGAAGGATTGCAGAGTTCATTCAATTCCATTACTTGACTTCATGTATGTATACCAAGGACTATCATTTACTACTTCTGACAGGTGCTGCTCGGACTCACTGGACTAGAGTTCATTAAATGAGCCGAGCTATTTCCATCTATGTCGGCATAAGATGTTGATAAGCTACATTGTGTACGCAGTGAAATTTTAAAACTCCTGCAACACTCTCGTAATCAGGCCGACATTCGAGTTAAATAACCATCACACTAAGAAATGCGTAACTTTTATGCGATAATAGGTTTGGTTATTTTTATAAAATGCTGTTTGAGCTAGTTTTTCTGAAATATAACATTACGCGGATGAATCTTAATTTCAAATAATAGGTACGATTTTCGATATTATTTATTTAATTGTGGTCGATAGGTTGGAATACCGATGGAACTCTACAGATAAGCGCCACAAAACATGAACAAGCAAGTTCTAGAAACTTATATTCAATTATAGGGGAAAAACTTTTCCACCACCGGCGAGGTCTTGTCAAGAAAGAATCTACCGCATTCTAATTTGCAGCACGCTGAGATTTCATTTGTCCTTTACCTGATTGTTCCCGGACCTGCGGCGGGACATCCCTGTCCTGACCCGCAGATAATAGTTCGAAAAAGCATCTAAAATGAGCAAATGTGCGAGGCGAACCCTTTTCTACCGGATGACCCGTGACCATCCATCCTTGAAAGCGATGCTGCCGACTCGATCACGAGGGGGTGGTGTGTGAGACGATGCGGACGAGGAGAAGGATTCGGGAAGACGATCTGATCCGAAGCATCTTCTGATCAGGGCTTTTTACAGCGTGGGTCGTGATCTTGTTAGGGGTCGCGAAAACTCTGGACGATGGGCCTCTTATCAAATTCGAAGATGGCGCGTTTTTCTCGACTTGCGACCCTCTCCACTTATGATCGCAAAAAATACATTTCAAAATAAATCGTAAATTCAGGTTGTAATTTTGTTTGCAGTACTCACAATAGATTACACAGTACGCACTTTTCACATTATGTACAGTAGTAATGCATACAGATATCGAATTTTTGTGTTTCATGTGCTACTAACCGCCTTCGGCGACCAGTTTGGTGCATAATTTTATATTCATGGTTTCCTTAACAAAGTAGTTTTAAACTTCAAATTACTATCGACGTTTAACCCGCTTTCTTTTCGTAGCCTTGCACTTGTTCTGTTCCTTGTATACATTGACGTAAAATACGCATTTAATTTCAACGTTAAATTGGCGCGGCACATTTTACGTCTAGCAGCAAGCTAATTGGCTTAAAAAACGCTGATAAAAAGAATTAAAACATAGCAAAGATAATCTTTCAGTTTACTGGATTATTTCATTATATACTTACTATCTTGGGGACTTCCATTACAGATTTCACAGCAAAATTGATCAAATACAGGAAGTCAGTAAAATCCAGTAAAATATTTTCTAAGCTTTCAACAATGGAAGAGAAACAAGTAAATAAATATTTGTTTAAACAATGAAAACGATTTGAAATGCGTTGCAATAACGAAAACGATTGTTGTAAATTATATGCCAAAACATATATTTTAAAATTTATTAAAATTAGAAAAAAAATCGCACGACAACTTAATCGATATGATTGAAGCTATAAATTTTTTAATTTTCAGGTGGTGTAAAAATAATTTTTGTACTGTAATATTTTCGAAATTTATTAAGGAAAAAACGCCAAAATTTAGCTTAATTTTTAATTAATAAAAATTATAATTAAAATTTCAGAAAAACGGCTTCGATGTGCACATTCACACCTACAAAGTATGTTTGTGCCAAGTTTCGTTGCCCTAGGTGTAGCGGTCTGTCCTGTAGAGCGGCCAACACACACATTCTGCTTTATTATTAGTAGAGATTTGTATAACCCGTTTGAAGGAAGATACTGTTGACAAATATAAATCCGTCTTACGACCTTTCAATCGACACTGAACTATGTCGTAAACCGAGGAGACTCTGTACTGGGTTAGCTGTTTTCCTGATTGGCGGCACCTGTACTATATCTGCAAAATTGATTTATTTTCATAATGATAAGAAGAGATGCTTTAAAACTGAACAATCAGGATTCCAGTACTTTCGCAGAACAAATCTGTATCTGCTTTAATTACCCTGTAGATAGCTGAAATCCCTTGGCTCTATCGCATTCTCTTTATATTGCAAATGAAGAAAGGAAAAAAATAAGCACAGAAAAAGAGTAGCCTAACTTTGAACTTCTTCCGTAAAACTCTTCGTCATTTTAAAATAAAATCTAGAAACCTCCGATTCATGTCTTTTTATAGAAATTCTCAGATAATTGAATAAAATTTGTTTTTATGCACATAGTAAACCTTCGATATAATGGACAAGATTTGACCAATGCCCTTGACACTTTTTCCCCCTTTCTACGCACAGTTGTAAGGAGTTTTCTTTTTAAGGGCTAATGTGATACATACATTGAACATTTAGATTCACATTATGCAGTACAATTTCAAGCGTGTTATCATGCTTTAAATATTGCTCATAATGCAATTCAAAGGACTTCCGATTTTACGGATACTCTTTAGCCCCAGTTTATCTATTGAATCGAGGGTTTACTGCACCTATTAATTCTTCATTTACATTTATGAGAAGTGCAAGGAAAGAAAATAGGCAAAACTTTCTCGTTGTTAAGTCATTTTCATAAAGGCAAAACTTTCTCGTTGAGTCATTTTTATAAAGGCAAAACTTTCTCGTTATTGAGTCATTTTATAAAGGCAAAACTTTCTCGTTGTTGAGTCATTTTTATAAAGGCAAAACTTTCTCGTTATTGAGTCATTTTTATAAAGGCAAAACTTTCTCGTTGTTGAGTCATTTTTATAAAGGCAAAACTTTCTCGTTGTTGAGTCATTTTTATAAAGGCAAAACTTTCTCGTTATTGAGTCATTTTTATAAAGGCAAAACTTTCTCGTTGTTGAGTCATTTTTATAAGAAAATGAAAGCATCAAAGCAAGTCAGCCACAAGATTTCGTTCGACGCCGAGGCGCCGTCGATGGGCCGATCTTCCTCGAGGCGGTCTGCTGGAAATGGTCTAAAAATGACCTAAAATAATGAAATTCACAGCTTCATAACTCAGTCCGTTTTTGTCGCAGAAGAGTGGAACTTTCTTTGCTTAAAATGTTTGTGTGTCAAGATTATGTTATTTAAAATAACTAATAGGGACGGGGACTGTATAAAAATTCAGATTTCGTAAATTTTTCATTGGTACATTTATTGGCTCAACATACAATATAATTCTTTACTTCATTTAAAGCATTTTTCCAACTGGAAGTATATGTCTATCTCTATTGGTCTAGAAAATATCTGTTGGGGCACGGGTAGACTGGACACTCAGCTCTATATAGAACAAAGAATGTATAAAATTTCTGAAAATTGTAATTAAAAACACTAAGCAAACGAAACACTTTCAAGGTATATGTTTCCGAAATAAGTAGTTCAATAAGAGAGCTGCGAGTCTTTGAGCAATTGACCAGGTCGCAGAACTTATCTCCTGGAAGCAGCGAGAAAGATCAACAGAAAAGAAACGCAAGAGGGATCGACTGAAAAGAGGAGTGTTTGCTTCAAACAGTGATAAAAGTCGCAGCAAACACTTCATTGTCTTCGCAGGAATTTTATGCTTTGCGTTACTTCGCTTTCGAGTATTTAGCCAATCAGTCTGCAGGATGACAGCATTTTTAAGGATGTCTAGGTCATTCAAGTGCAAAACAATCTCGTTGTCTGACATTCCGTTTTAATCAATACCGGTTTTCAATTAATTAAAAATCATAAATCGAAAAACTTCCAGTTAGTTTTCACTAACATTTGGTGGGCCGATCGTTAGGTAAATGTTGATTTCACCTTTTGTAGAGCATCTAGGCCAAACGGAAATGTGACACCCGGGCGGCCGTACTGTTAGCCATGCTGGAAGATCTAAGCTGATTAGACCGTTGTGGTAGCGAATGTTGTTTTTAATCTTATTTTTTTTAGTTTTCTTTAATTGTACATGCTTTCGTGTTTTTATCAGTGAGAGTTGCATTTTTTTTCTGCTGTACGACTGCTTTACTAAGGCGGCTATGAGAAAAATAATTGTTTCAGTGGACAAGCTTGAAGCGCAGTGATGTTGACGTTCCCAAACGGCTTTCTAGTTTTGATTATAATATATATGTAGGATATTACCCGTAAAGAATAATTTGATCACTGTTAGAAAATGTACGAGCTAGATTAGTTAATTGGCGATAGATGGAACCACAGTTCTGCTACAGGCAGCGCCATCTTTTTCCCTAACAAAACTGGACTGCACGCTGAGAGCAAGCAGCAGCACACCACAGGCAGCCGTCACGTTAACAATTCTCTACATTCCTCTGTTGACCGATCATTCTTGGCGCAGTTAAGCCACCCGATCTCCGGTTGTAAGTAATGATGACCCGTCTAACTTTCCTTATGGCTATCTAATCTTTAATCCCTAATCTTTAACCCGTAACATCTATCCCTTATTGATCTGGCTCACTAGTAAATATGACTTAATGTAAATTCTCAGCACTCCAATAAACCTTTTTGTGTATATACCTTTTCCCCCTGTAAATTCTCCCTATAGTACTATAATAAATGTTTTTGTATTTAATCTGAAGTCTCCTCATTTATTCTATGTAATATTTTGTTCTGCATTTAATGTAGTAAAAACCCTTAAATCCCCTAAACATAAACCCGAACTACTTACCCCTTATAGGTAACCCTTTCCGTGGGCATTTTGTCCATTGAACGGAATCCCACATATATAATAATGAAAATAAAGCGTTTAAAAACGAAAAAAGAACAATAAAAATGTGGAAGTCAAAATCATAGAGACACTCTAAGCAAATTGGAATTTTAACCATATTTATAATATATTTTAACCTTTAGGGAATTTTTTTACTGTGATTTTCATTGTGGTTTCTTTTCGTTGTATTCCCCCGACTTGGGCGAGCACACGGGTGGCTTCGATCTCAGACAGACGAGGGTATTTGCAAAGATGGGAGGAAAAGTACGAAACGGAGAGCAGGTCGCGGAGTAGTTACATTATTGTCCCGTTTCGAAGCAACTCGAGTGCTATTTTGGGACGGACCTAGTCATTTTGAACCGTGTTCAGATGTCAAGAACGTCACCTGAGCTCGCACCCCCTCTCGAAACTTCCAAACCACACTAGCGGGTGGACGGCTGACGTCCCGAAGCCGCAATCTTAGCACTCTGCCACCGCGGCCCAACAAGTTGCGGAGAAATAACAGGGTTATAATAAATTCGACTGTGTTCACGTCTCCTTATCGAAATAGACTGAAGCTGGGCAATCAAGAGAAGGCCGGCTATGCCCTTTGTCCCAAGATTGAGTTTTTCCCACCCATTTTAGTCGAAAAATTAGGCAAAGCATTCGTGGATGTTCCAAAGTTTGTTATGAGACAAGGTTCAAAGCCGCAGAATTCTACCCACCCATACTCCTCTTCCCTCCACAAGGGGGATTTCTACCCTCGTCACGGGGTGCCAATGTAGGCAGATCCTTTGTTTTGCCGCTAGCCTCGCATCGAGGTCCCAAATTGGAATCGGCAGATTGATTTTTGAATTTTAAGTTCTTTTGAATTCCACCATTTCGAATCATTTGCTCCAAATTTGACAGGTTTTCGACCTTGACGATAAGTTTTTCCTCCCCGTGTTCCAAAAATTCCATTTTGGAAGAGCGATGAATGGCCTGCTTAATATATTCCATGATGCTAACTTCTCAGCCGCCTTCTCGTGAAAGCCAATGAATAGTATGGTTTTCTGGCTTTATTTCGAAGTCCAGATTTTTCATTTAAAAAGGTATTATCTAAGCGTGTTTTTAAAAACTTCTTCATTTGTATTATTTTCTACTTTTCAGTCGTTAATATATTTCATAATTCATGGAAACTAAAAAACAAAGTTTTCTCAAATTCACCACCAGACGGGCCCGTTCGTACGAAACCAAAATTATCTGTTAATCAATTATAATTAAATTAAGTTCTAAAAATACTAAAATATTCTATTGCCACCGAGAACATACAACTGTATAACATTCCAGAACTCTAGTATCTAAAGAAGTGAGTGAAAAAATCGATTATATAGTCCCGCTTTTACAAACACGAAACGTCGAGTTAAATAGAAGGAAGCAAAAGAAAAACACGAACAGAATAATACTCAGAGAATTCGTTCAAATCATGTCAGTAACCTAGTTGGAGAGCGTCTTCTCACACATTTTCATTTACATCCCTTTTGTGACTATGAGTCGACTACAATAGTATACGTATTTTTCTCTTGATATCAACAGGTAGCATACACGAAGTAGAGCAAGAGACGATCCAGGGTGGTCTGTTTTGCATTCAGTTCGTATCTGATATTATTTCCATATCTTGAACAGGGTGGTTTTATAGGTGATAAAGAGAGGAGTGTGACTTCTGTCCCGAATGTCCAGTCAGAGGCGTCTTTGGTGGTTGATAGTTGTTCTTGTTGTTTTATGACACAACTTCGCTTAACGACATTTTTGTCGCACCTGTCACGAGAAAAATTAATTTATCAACGTCCGAGAAGTTTTTTGAGGAAGAGATCCACTTCCTTTAAGCAACAAGATAGTGATTTTTTACAGCTTTATTGAAAGACCCTTTTACCATCCTGGATGTAAATTAGATCTTATTTGCAGCCTCCAGATTTATTCGGATACATGTTCACTCAAAAAAATTGAAGATTTAAATGTAGCTTATAGACTGGAATGTGGTGTAACGGGTTATGGATATAACTCCTTTCCAATGGAATTTTAATACTAGATTTAAAGCTGTTGATTATCTATAGATTTTACTGAAATGTGTTAGTTTGACTCGCGCATCAAAATGAGATTTTATAAAAGAATTAATCTAATTTAAGTTAATCATTTATTATGATAAACTTTATTGAAAACATTTTTTGCATGTAAGCTCTGTTTCTGAAATACATTTTATACACTAATGTACTAATAAAAATGTGTTAATAAAAACTGTTTTTATCAAATTTATTTCGTTTAATTTGTGGTATTCTTTGGATTGGAGAAATTTTATAGCTATGAAAAATGCTATATTTATAGAAAAATATGGCTTTTAGAAACGCTTCATTCATGGCCTTAGTATCAGAGAATTTTGACCGCTCTTAAAAATGTATATACATTCTTGCTGTAGACCATATGAAAGAGATTGATGTTTTCCACAAAGTTTAAATTTTTGTTTGAGCCTACTTATTACACCCTTAATCAAAGTAATTTTCAGATTCTGTGTAGGCTCTACAACTTTTAATTATGTTTTGACTATTATTGTCAGACTCGTAATTTTATTGAATCAATATTTTTAATTCTGATGCAGTTTATCCTATTTGAGGATGGTATGTCACAAATCCCAAACCAAAACTCTTTATACGTTATTAATTAAATCAGAAAATATGACACAGCATGCCCTAAAATGGCCCTTGGCCCATAGAACCCAACTAAACCAAGTGGGAAATGCGACCAAAAATCTCTAAACATTATACGATCTTCATTCAATCAGAAAACGTCGGCCAGCTAGAATTAATGAGTCTACTTTATATTACTTCTGACGCGGAATTTCTCTTAATTAAGTCAATTCATAAACGAATCCTATCACATACTCCAGTGTCAGTTCAAATGTTAAAACAAATGCGCTGTTACCCCAAACGCCTACATCTAATATCCATGCAAATGAATCGATATGTTACAATCTTTGGTGCCTAATTTTTCAAAAATAATGAAGTGCAAAATATCTATACAAAGTAGCGAGTAAATACTACTCCGCCTTGCTGACATACAACCAACCTAACCATCAAACAGTCCAAGGGAGAGTCCAATTCCTGCCAAACCTACTCCGTCTCTGAAACCTCGCCGAAATTGTTTCAAGACCATCCTTAAGGGATGAGTTATATCTTCCAATAATTTAAAATGTCATCGGCAGTTCTTGGTTTTTATCGACTTAAGATTGCTCATTTAGTCACTCGCTTATCGGCTAGGCAATCAACAAATTAATCGAGCTTCATTGTCCGGTTTTCCTACTGCTTATTAATGGTATGAGGAATAAAATGTAGAGCAAAGAAGCGTTAGAGGATGAGACGTTAGATTTATGGCAAAAACTTTGCGGTTAATGATGTGATGTATTGCGTTCGGTGATGGTTGATTAATTTATTTATTTTCGGTATGAACAATGCTGCCATTTGATAGGTCGTGACAACTTAATTATGTTATAAATTTAATTTCATAATTATGTGTCAGTAATCTAGGTTTCCTAGGTGAAGGAAAATAAGTGAAAATAAAAAAGACAATTAGGCAGACTGCCATATATTATTCAATGAATTAAGAAATTCCATAAGTCTTCAAAATTTTTGGGGAAGCTTTTTAATTCTTTAAGACAACTTAGTTCAAAAACTTTTATTTTTGCCCATGGCAACAGTAAAACTTTTTAAATTCTTTTTTAAGGGAGAAAATTGCATAACCGAATTAACCAGAGAGAGGGGTGTTTTGCGTATTTCTTGCATACCTACACAATATAATGCGTTTTATGTTTAGCTTCGTGCTATAATTAAAAGAATCAAATAATCTATTTGGATCTCTTACGAAGTGCTAAGACAAGTGCCTTGATAAAAACGAACAGTTTTGGTGTAAAGACCACATTAAAATTTTCTTTATAATGCTTTTACACTTAACGAAGGTTTTTTCACTTCAGACTTCAAAAGCTAAAATTATCTGAAATATCCTTTAGCTTGAATATCCTTGGAATTAAAGGCAAATTTTTTTCTGGTTGATCTAAGAAGTTATTCGGTGTCTTTTATTCTCCTAATTTAAAATCTCATCTTTTATTGCAAAAAATATTGAAAAAGGTGCATAAAGAGTTTATATATAATAGAAAGATTGAAATAATATAAATTCAATTCCTAGATTTTCATCCGGACAATTATTTAATTTATTTGTCCATCCGCCGCACACACATCGAATTTCGCATTTTTAATCTTATAAACTAAAATTAAACCAATCATAAACGTTCTAATTCTGTACAAAAATTTCATCTCACGAAAAATTATATAAAGTTACTCTTCGTTGAATAAAATCGGCAATAACAGATCCGACACAGAATGTGTCATCTAATTAGACAGCATAGAAAATTGAAAAGTCAAGTGGTTAAATTACCACGATACTGATTTTTTTTTCTCAATTAACTGACTGAGTTGTAGGGATGGCAGTTATTGCGAAAATAACCGGTTTTCGGTTATTCAGGGTTTTTTTCACTTCCGGTTTAACCTGACGGTTATGACAGCTCAAAACAACCGGTTTTTTGGTTTTTTAACCGAACCTAAAATCGAGCCTACCTTCCTATCAGGTTTTTTTGCCCGGTTATTGGGTATAAAAAAATAACTGGTTATAACCGGAACAAAAATAATAACCGAAAAAAACAGTTGACCGAAACAAAAAAACAGGGGTTTCGGTTAAAATCGGTAGGTTTTTCCCATCCCTACCGAGACGAACACTAGATTGATCCATTAAAGCAAACCTTAATTTAAAGCATAGATCTCAGTACGTTTCTTTTTAATTATGTTAAAAACACCAAGATTAAGATAATTGTAAAGTAAAATTAAATTCAAAAAAAAATCCAAATATTTTTTTTCGAAGAAAAATTATTGAAAAATCAGTAGAAAATCATTAAAAAAAAACTTTTTATTGACACATATTAAATTTTTTTAAATACTGGTAAATATCGAAAAAATAAAGATTACTCTCGAATTCCTTGCATTAACCTCGAAAATAAACAAGCAACTAAAAAACAAGCAACTTTGTCTTCAAAATCTGGCTAAGTAGTGGCATATACCAGTTGAAAATCGATAAACCCCTAAACCAAAAGTTCCTAACCTTTATTTCCTCGCGTACCCCTAGATTAATCGTTATATTTTCGCATACCCTCCTACAGTTATATCTTCCCCACCACCACCAACAACAACCATCCGCCTATTTAAAAGAGCTTTAAGCAATGATGTTAAGGGCTTTGGTGAACTAAGAGTCGAATGACTCAAATTAATAACGTTTCCTGGGATTATTTTTGATTTTACATTTTATTGCATTTTTACAATAGTAGGAATTCAACGCCAAAACAAAAGAAATCAGTATTGTAATAATTCCTCATTAACTTATAAGGATAACTAAAAATTACAATCCGTAATAATCAACCATTTAAAAGGCATAGTTATTGAATTAGTTATTAAACTGGGGAAGCAAAATTCTATAATTATTTTAATTCCTCATATTTTCTTGTTTCTGCCATTACCAACTCTTATTTCGCGTACCACAAGTTGGGAACCTCTGCCCTAAACAATGGTTTACATATTGACTGGTTAGACAAAGCAATAGAAGAAATCATACAATTTCTTCGATTTAGCCAAGGAAGTAGTCTAATAAAACAATGCATGTTAACGAATTAGCCAGATTTAATTTTTCTGAAAGTTAGTTTCTGAAGAATTATCCTACCAAACTTTCCTATACAAAGAATATGGTACCATAATATGAGAAATGCAGTGAATCATGGAATGGAATAGGGTTAAGAATTCTCGTGTATAGCAGTAAAACAACAGATCCCGAAACTTAGCTTTCGGATGGATTGAAAGTAAAGTCACGGCTGCAAATTGGCGTCAAGTAGGACAATGAATGTGAATGATGATCAACTCCATTAGAAATCTGGGATCCAGGATTCCCTCGATCCCCAAACCGGATCAAGATCTTTCCAAATCGATGCCTCCACTGCACTAAAAACCCAATCCTTAAAAAGCGTTTCGACGAGACAAATTGGAGTCGAAAGACTCAAAATTAATCGAGGATTCCAACCCACTTACTGTAATGAAAAGGAATTTCACCGTCGGCCGTTGCGAATTTACTCGACTTTTTTCATATCTTTATTGCTCTCCCTAAGACCCCCGTAGAAAACAAAACAAACATAATAGACTCGGCGGTAATTGTTCTCGAAGAAGAGACCCATCATTATACTCCAGGCAACCTCACAGGACCGAAGCGGGTGACATTCCATGACAAAAGATCCAATCTTCAACGTGACTCCCCATGGCTCGGAAGATCCGCCACTTGTGTTCCTCCGTCTTATTTTCGGGCCCTGATCATCGCGGGTGGATTTTTTCCCTTCCTTTTTTCATGCTGTCGCCCGTGCCTTAATGACGGATGGTCCATCTCTTCTTGCTGCCACCTTCCTAATGAAAATGAATGAATAAATACCCAGCCTTTCCAGATACTTTGTCTTCGGCCTGGGCCTCTTCGGAGACTGCGCCAGTGACATCCGCTACAAGTAACAGATAGCTCTCAGGTATAAAGCCAACCAAGAATATTTTTCATAAGGATAAGTAATCAGCTTGGCTCTCTCTCCGTCTCATTTTAATTTATTCCTGGAAGGTTAAATGCTGCTTCCCAAATGAGGTTCTAGTCATTCATCAGACACCTCTTCCAGCGGACTGAACGAAATAATTAAGGTAATTTTTCTTGTAATGGGCAGTGGCTGCTTGGCGATGGTTATGTTCAATCAACATCATTTGGTGTCGTAATGTTGGTTAACTCGTTGGTTATTTATCACTTATTTTGAATGATGGCCGCATTGACACCGAATCATAACTCAAAACGAGCCAATATGCATGCTCGAGTGTTTTTGATGGTGAAAAACGGTATTATTTTTGCATTGCTCACTCTACAAACCAGTGTTAAGCATGTGGAGTCATTAATCTGCATTTAGATAGAACTGATTAATCGAGGGAGAACCGTATGAAAGGTTTTTTAATTAACACATGATGAAAGAAATAACTGCATAATATTACAGTAAAATTAATTAATAAACCACGGGAATTTTAAATACTAGCATTACAGACCTGTTCCTGACAGGTGGATATTGGAACTTCTTATCAAGACACTACATACAAACTTTTACCGAAGAGACTCTTCCTCCGGGAAATCCAAATACATAATCTGAGATTGAATTACTAACAATGTTTATTGGACATGAAAAGAACTTTGAAACATTTGCAATACTTCTAAAAAACAAATCAAACCAAATATAATATGAATTTTTGAACACCAGCGTTGAGCATGTAAGTCATTAATTAGCATTAGATAGCACAGATAAATCGAGGGCGAACAATATGAAAAAAAATTTAAAATTATTATGATAATGAAAGAAATATCTGCATACGCTTAATATTGCATCAAAAATTATTAATAAAATGCGTAGTATAAAGGCTAGTATTACAGACCTGTTCCTGAAAGCTAGATAATGGGAGCTTCTAATCAAAATAATACAGACTACATACAAAATTTTAACCAAGAAATTCTTCCTCCGCGAAAACAAAATCCAAAATCTGAGAAAGGTAAATAATTCAAATAATGTTTATTGCACATTAAAAGAGTGCGTGAGACATTTGCAATATATGAAGAAGAAAAAAAGGCAATCGAACCAAATATAATTTGAATTTTTGATAAGTATTTACCTAAAAATATGAGATGAACATCCACACGGAACAATGCTCAGTTCTGTTCAGCAGTTATTTTTATTTTATTTTAAGCAGTCGATATGGAAGGTGTATGTACAGCGACATTAAGTCAAAAGGAAGAAAGTTAAAGTTGTGGGAGTAATGTGTGCGCCTTTAGTAAAGAGGCCATGCATTATTCTCCAAGATTGATCACAGCACCCCTTTTGATGAATCTTAGAAGACAGAAATTTTATCTTAAAAACTAGGATAGATAGTGAAAAGTGTATAGCATCATCGATTTAGTATAGTGACCCCTTACATACAAGGATTACGATACAACGAAAAGCTCTGAAATACGTATCCCCGCTATCCGGTCACAGCCATCACAAAGCGAGACAAGGTGTGTTATTTTAAGGCGAAACAAATAAATTCACAAAACCAAGATTTTAATAAAACATTTGCATAATAGAAGGATATTTTAAAGAAAAAAAATCTTATTGTAATTATTTTGAATTATTTCATGCCAGTAATTACAATAATGAGTACTCGAAGTGAGTACTCTAATGCAGTGGTCCCCAATCCCCGGGCCGCGGATCAAATGGTACCGGGCCGCCCAAGGAACATTAAATTATTTCCATTTTTATAAGCTTTCATTCAACTTGATTGTCTTCCTTCAAATCCTGTGATCGATTTCTTACCCCCAGATGGAACCGTCTCGTTGCAAAGAAACAAGCTCAGGGTTCTCATTGATTTAGCGTTCTAGTGAGTTAAAATGTTAAATCACTTTATATTCATTTTTTGGTGTAACTGTATTTTATTTTGAATATGTTTAAATATTTGTTTATTAAAAAACCAATTATTAAAAAATGTTTTTTAATGTTTAAATACAATTAAATTAAAATTATTAAATCAAAACAATCTAAAATATAAACAATCAACGTCCCCCTCACCCCAGCGGGCCGCGGTAAAATTATCAAAAGTTGACCGGTCCACGGCGATGAAAAGGTTGGGGAGAACTGCTCTAATGAGTACTCTATTGGCAATAATTTCAGTACCTCTGAGTTATTAGTATACGTTGAGGGGTCACTTTACACGATGATGCTCTGCACTTTTCAATTGATTTTTCTCGACATCTGTCATAGTTTTTGCTATAATAACTCTAACTTTCACACTAGGGATGGTGCGGTCAGTCTTAGATAATAACCTATGGTCACTTTCTTGTAGGTGGATATTATAGTCACTTTCTTGTAGGTGGATATTATGGTCACTTTCTTGTAGGTGGATATTATGGTCACTTTCTTGTAGGTGGATATTATGGTCACTTTCTTGTAGGTGGATATTATGGCCACTTTCTTGTAGATGGATATTACTTCCTCAGTTTCAGCTTTCTTCGTTCTAGCATATTTCGCTCCTTAAAAATAAAGGTATACACTCTATAATTAAATGAATGTAGCAAAAAATACTGTATCTAAGAATAGACAGACTTGCAGAAAGACAACACTTTGACGGATTTTGTTCAAAAGTTGATATACAATTACAATTATGGGTATAAAACTGTTTCATCCATGTAGCTCGTTGCGTTTTTGAGTTGTCGTGTTCACAGGACGCCGGCCCAGGCCCCTGTGCCTACAACCATTGCAGTTGCAGAACCAGGTGAGGACGTGTTAGCAGAAAGAGAGACCTTGGAGACAGCAGGGTTCTAAGTTCGAAACCCGATTCCACTGTAAATCCGCCGCCTATGTGGGTGCTAAATCTGGTCGTGGGTCAAATGTCCTCCCGATGATGTTTTGCGGAAGTTTGTAGATGGTCGTGGCAGCTCAGGTGATCCATCCGAGGTTAAAATGACAAGGTCCGTCCCAAAATAGACCTCGTGTTGCTTCAAAATGGGACATTAACATAAATATACTAAATTGATCTATACCTCGTATACAAGAAAGTAAAAATTAACCGAAACACTTAGAGTGATATCTCCATACCCGCCGATATTAAATCAGATTTCCACGTAATACAATTAATCATCCTTTTGCAAACTTTTTTTGTTCAGTTACAAGCCGTTTCATTCAAAATAAATTCGGTTAACCAATTTCATTTTTTATACTCCTTTAATAACCAAATCATGCGTCAAAGAAAAAAAAGGGACTACACTTCTTAAAAGAAGACGTTAGACCGCGTCCTTCACATGAAAGGGGAGAAAAAAAGTGAAAAGAAGAGAAAAAAGACCGGGAGAGCCATCAAATAAAGCCGAAATTGGACACCGATACGGTTGAAGTATCGGAATCTGGCAATTACGGCACGTAATGTCCCGGAAGTGACGTACGTGGACTGCATGGAGCGGTAAGGCGATCGCAGAATCAACTTCCTCCCCGGCGCGAAAGTGTCCCACAGGGGGATTATTACCTACTTTCATTAAGTCGGGGATTAAAGTTACCTGCAAAATGCATCTTCTCTCCTACGATCGAAAATTAAGTGGGGAGAATTATCGCCCCCAGATTCATTTGGGTCTGAGGCAGGCATAGGTCGGAAACTGAGACGGAAGTGCTGCGTTAAATTTTTATTCATATTAGATCGGAATTTCTTGAACAATGTGTTACTACCTCAGTGGCGTTGCAGTGGCGCCGGGGGGTGTAATACGATTTTTTTTTTCGCTCCAAGTCGTTATCAAGTGGTTTAGCATGAGTAGATGGCCGTTTTTTCGTCCCTGTATCATAACGTCTCTGAAAGTGGAAAAGGTAGAAAACTTTTTTCTCGACTTGCGACTACAGAAAAAAGTAAGATAAAAGTAGATTCAGAGTGTGTTTTTGTTTACAGTACGTGCAATAGAGAACATATGCATTTTTCACATTCTGCATGCTACATATCGTATTCTTATTCAGACACATGTATATTTGCGAGTTCTTTACCAACCAAAGGATTACACTTCTGGAGTTTAACTTTCTTTTTCGAATTCAATAATTCTTGCTTAGAGTTAGAAGCTCCATGATTATGCATGGCATGCATACAGCAATACATATCAGTTACAAAAAAAGTTAGCTATAGTTATTAAACATACAATGTTATAATGTACTCGACTTATAGATATACTAGACAAAAATTAAAATTAAAAAAGAAAGAAAAGTATAGATAAGAAACAGCAGATTTAAACAAAAACGATGACAATCCGTCTTTAAGTTTAATAACGCAACAGCCTCAAGTGATTGCATCGACTGAAGTTTAAAACGATAATATTTAAAACACATAAAAATTAATTTAGAAAGTAAAAAATGTTCAAAACGGAAAAAATGAGTGAGGAATCGAATGACGAACTTTATCGAAGACCACTCACCAAAAAGATTCCAAATTAGACAAGATTTTCTGTCAAGGGTAAGATTATAAATCAAAAGTATACCCTTTGTGACCTGAATCCTGTTCAATATCAATATGAGAAACATTTTGACAGATCAAAATGTAAAATCCTTAATGAATAATCAAAAGATACTAGAGAGTGTGTTAAACCTAACACTCTCTGCCGAAATTTTAGATGTGAACTCTAATTATAGTACAAAGATTAAATCAAAAGAAGACAGACCTGTATACAGAGATCGACCAACTCGACTTCAGCCTTATCAGTCGCAACGGAAGTCGAGGATGTACCAGAAATTCCATTTGATTGAAATCCACAAGTTGGTACCATTTGATGTCGCCAACGGTTCAAGTCGCCAGTGCCAAAACACAAGATGGCTGCTGAGGTGCATAACAGAGTAAATAGAGCAAACACAAGCTATACTTTCCTACTATAAACTTTCTTCAACTTTGCATAGGTCTCACCACAGCCAATCTTTTGGCAAAATTTGAAGCAGATTATTTGTTCAACTTTCTCTGCCTTAAAAAAATGCGACAATTGTACAGCATCTATAGTGCAGCAGTTATGAGCAGCGGCGGACTGGCCAGGTTGCCAGCTTGCCTAATGGCAAGTGGGCCCCCTTACACCTAAGTCAATACAGGGCCCCCATGATGTGTGTATGTAACAGAGAGAAAGGGAAGACTCTTTTTATAGTAAATTTCCTGTGTATTTTCTAAGCAGCATAGCAAGTAGTTCATATAGTGTATTTTAAAAGAACTTTGCCTTTAAGGAGTTTTAAATCCATTTTTGAGTGATTAATGATGTAATAATATTAGTGGAATTTCGAAGCTAAAGGTCATAAAGACATTATTAAGAAATTCAATGTCTGAGGAGAACTTGAAATCATAAATATTGCTATTTATTGAAAGGGAATTTTTAGATGATTTGGGTGCAGTAATTATTGACAGATTTGCACCATCATCTAGTGAACTCCAAAGTTTGTTGACTTGAACTTAATGAAATGAACTGCATGTAATACACTTCTGAGCTTTTGAGTTGTTAATCTTTGACAGTAAGAAGTATTTTTTAAAAATATTGAAATTCTTAAATGGTTTGCACTTTATTTTCTGTATGATTAAAAGAATTCTCCAAATAACAATATAATTCCAAAATTACAGTATACTATACAACCGCCAAAATTATTTAATATTCTATCATAAAATTGTATTTATACTTGGTATTTCTTACTTACAATAATATGTATAATTCGTGCATACTGACTAGGAATAAATTATATTAACTTATTGATTTTAATTTATTTTATTTGTAATAAATGAAATTTAAAAATATATTTAAGATAGCATTGTAGATGTGGATATAGGGCCCCCGTCCCCATTGCCTCGTGGCAACCACTAGTTTTAGACCCAGTCCGCCACTGTGGTTATGAGAATGAAGACTTGTAAACTTTCTTCAACTTTGCATACGTCTCACCACAGCCAATCTTTTGGCAAAATTTAAAGCAGATTATTTGTTCAACTTTCTCTGCCTTAAAAAAATGCGACAATTGCACAGCATCTATAGTGCAGCAGTTATGAGAATCAAGACTTG
>BGPR01000077.1:711496-747159 GCA_013235015.1 Araneus ventricosus
GCCCCCTTTCCCAATACGGAAATCTCCGTATCCATGGCAACCTTGGCTGGTCCGCAAGATGAATGGATCGCGCCATAAATTGTGCCAAAACAGAGCAACGGAATAATTAGCGAACCACGATTAACCTCCTCTTTTCAGCGCACCATTAATCAGGCCCGCTGACAAAGTCTCCCGGATAATGAGTGGTTAAAAAGACATTTGTTATTTGCGGCCGCCTCAATTAAAGAATTAAGGAGCGCAATTATGTCGCCAAGGCAGCGCTGAAAAATCGAGAAGCGATCGCCAATTAAAAGATCGCCTCCACTTTCTGCTGTCGACGGTATTGTTTGGAAGAGACATTGCGGACATCTATTCCAACTAAATGTAGTGATACGGCAGGACTGCTTGCGCTATAAAGTATCACTTGAAAGCACAAATGGCCCTTACTTTTCTTTAATTGAAGATGTAATGGAGTGAGCGCGGATGCACTATACTGATTGATAGCCAACACTCGCAACTTTGAGACAAAGAGGAAGACTTAAAATTCATCGAGAATCTAGTGGGAGTATATAATTAAATGATTCAAAGACTACTCTTTGATAATCTTCAACGAATTTCTGTCATTAGATTAGAGTGTTGTTGGGAATGAACTTAATTAAGAACAGTCGTGAGTTGATGAGGATGATGCTTATGCCGGGACCCCCACACACATTTCAAACTTCCACACCACACTAACAGGAGGAGGTTTGATTTATTGTGAAGCAGGCCGACGCAAATACCAGATCTTTGGTGGAAACGGATTTGGCACCAACGACACTTGCCGATGTCGAAACTAGCAATACGCGACCAAAAGGGATTTTATTTTAAATCTGCTGCTCTCGACTAATATCATATTTAACTTCAATCGTACTTCATGGTAGTTGAATAAAAAAAAATATTTAAAAATGCAACATCGAAATAGAGTTTTAACCTCTTAACCTATGAATTTATTGAACCCACCAATTAGTGTGTGCGTGCGTTGGCACTCTACAGGGCAGGCTGCTGGATCTAGAACTACGGAAATTTGGCACAAACATACTTTAGAGAGAGGGAATGTGCACCTCAAAACCTTTTTTTGACATTTTAATTAATTAAAAATTAAGCGAAATTTTGGCGTTTCTCCTTACTAACTTCCGAAAATATTACGGTACAAAAATCATTTTTACACCACCAGAAACAACAAAAAATTACCTTTTCATTGATACTAATTAAGTCAATGTAAAAAATTCTCTAATTTTAATAATTTTTTAAAATATTTTTAGGTATAATTTAGAATAATACTTTTCATTTTTGCAATGAAATTCAAACCACTTTCATTGCTTAAACAAATATTTATTTGCGTGTTTCTCTTCCAATACTGAAAGATAAGGAATTTACTTTCTTTTGTATTTCATCCATTTTACTTTGTTTATAGATTTCGAAGTCTTTTAAGATAGTTAGTATATTAGGAAATATATCCAGTATGCCGAAAGATGTTTCCAATTCTTTTTATCATAACGTTTTAACACAGTCAACATGCTACTGGAAGTAAAATGTGAAGCGCCATTTTAATATTCAAATCAAATGCGTATTTTCCCATGAAGAATAAGAGAGTGAAGTTGGCGCCAAAAGGGTGCAATGAGATGCGACTTGATTCCATTAGGGACGACCATGCGAAGAACGAGCAGAACAGGTGGAAGGCTACTCAAAGAACACGGGTGAAATGTCTACCACAATTTGAAATTTAAAACGATTTAGTTAAGAGACTCGTGAATATCAAATTATGCATAAGAGATTCAAATGAAATTACAGTGGAATCTCCCTATAACGAAATCGCTTGGTTCCAGTTGAAAAATTCGCTATAGGGAAAATTTCGTTATACGGAGATTAGAGATTTTTGCAGTTATTTAAGTAAATGTTACAAACCTTTTAGTATGTGCGATAAGTTCAAAAATACTTAATTATTACTTTCAATTAAAAATGAAGTAATATTTATTATAAATTTGTTAAAGTTATACTAATTTTTATTATATAAATAAAATGCTCAAAAGTGAAGACAATTCACCAATTTAGAGAATAATATATAGTACGGATAAACATAAAATGCGCATTGTCACATCCATTTGCTGTTTCCACCCCCTCTCCACCCCGATTCTCTTGGAATCTTGACCCGTAGAAATGTTGCTCCCTCTGTAAAAACCCAGGTCCCCACAACTGCATTTCCCTTCACATAGCATTCGATTGGTATGTGTTATCGCTGGAATGAGCAATGCGAGTGGTTCCAGAAACAGGCACGTATGAGCGATTTGTTTGCGCAGAAATTGCAACTTTCTTCAAAAATGACAAAAATCGAAAAGATAAAGGTCTGAAAAAAATTCGTAATAGGGAGACTACCACTTCGTTATATGGAGAATATTTTGAATGTTTTTTTAACATTCCGATTAAAGATTTCGTTATGGGAAAAATTCGCTGTAGGGAGACTTCGTTGTAGGGAGACTCTACTGTATATTCTGGGCGAACAAACTAGTCACCGGAACTGCTATTTAAATTAAAATCATTAATTTATTAAAACTTAACGTCGTGTTTCGAAGTCGACTCGATAAAATAATAGCGACATACCTCCCAATTTGAAACCACAGTCAGAGAATGTAAATGTTAACAGGAATTGAACTTTCTATGAACTCTCTTTAATATTACGTGACCATGTGGGCTACGGTAAGTCTAACGATAAACCACACAGTTCTTGTCGGAGAAATGAAGATCCTTTTTCCCGAGCATCAATGAATAGGATAGCTACATCGAGATTTAGCTTCGGTCATTTGACTCGCAAACTGCTGCTCGGACTCCGAAACTTATGCTAAACCATTCTTCGATTTCAGTTAATTCCGATTTCCAAACGACATTTTCAGTTTAAATCTTCAACAAAATATTGACACTCTGTGTTCCAAACTAGATTTTAGATATATCATCAAACCGATCCTTTTAAATCGATTTTTGAGACTTCTTTTTCTTGATTACGGGACACCTCGCCCTTGGTTCCAGAACGATTTTTTGAGACTATTATAAAATTGTTAGTATATCGTGTTTTTTAGGTTTGCGGCACACGGGTAACTTCCTTTTGTGGAACTTTGTTGCTCTCTTGGGCCGCGGTGGTCTAGCGGTAAGATCTCGGCTTCGTGGCCGAAGGGCTTTAGGTTCGAAACTAGATTTCACAAAAGAACGGCTTGTTTGTGGTCTTGGTGCAAGTTAAATCTGACGTGGGTCAAACATCCTCACTCTGGTGTGGTGCGGAAGTTTGGAGAGGGAGGTACCGGATCGAGTGTCGTCATCTGACCACTGTTCAAAATTGCGAGGTCCGTCCCAAAAATAACCCTCGCTTGTTTCGCGTTAGTCGCCACGACTCCCGCTTGAAATTCGAACCATCTATCTCATTAGGTGACTCCCTCTCTGCCATCTCTTAACTACAGTGGAGGGGGGCATCTGGTTAGACAGCAGGTATGGGTCGCATTTGATTAACTTGTCAATATGCAATTAACTCGTCTCCGTTTTGCTACTTTGTTTTAAATAGCGTAGATAAGCAACTGCTTCCTCATTCTGTTCTCGGTGGATTCAAATCAGCAAGAGGTCATTATTCAAAATGGATGCGAAGAGAAATTTGTCCTTCCGAAGTAAACGATCGCCAAGCTGGCAACTGCGCGGATTCACGTTTAATCTTCATATGAGAAACAAAACAGTTCCACAACAAAAAGTCGCCTGTGAGCGTTATGGAACTCAGTTTTTAATTCTAAACGAGTGAAGAGTTTAGTTTCGTTATATTAACTTCCTTAGAAACACGAGGTCTATTTTGGGACGGACCTCGTCATTTTGAACCACGATCAGATGACGAGGATGACACTTGAGCTGCCACTCCCTCTCCAAACTTTCGCACCACGCCAGCAGGAGAATGCTTGACCATTACGTATGATTCAACGTGTAACAGCCCCACATACACGGCTGATCTTCAATGGAATCGGATTTCGAACCTGGAATCCTCCAGCCCGAAATCGAAACCTTACAAGTAGGCCACCGCAATAATTGATAAATTGTCTTCTTTATGACCTAACATGAACTTCTATAAAGCCTTTTAGTGATGCTTACTTCTTAATCCATCAATTAAGCTTCCTGCGTTTGAATACAAGCGAAATCTTCTAACATGTTTATCTCAAATCTGTACCTTAGATCCAGACGAAGGCAAGTCCAAAAATGAAAAAAATGAATCTCAGACTTTTCAGGGTTTTTTTAAGGGTACTTTTTGTTTCTTTTTTTTTAAATTTCATTTACAATTTATTAGATTTTATTAATTTTTCAATATTTGCTGATTTTATGTATGTTTCTTCATTTATTACGCATATTTGTATTTATTTATTGTTTACGATTGTAGTTATTTATTATTTTTGTTGCTTGTATTTTATTGTATTTATATGGACATTTGTATTTTGTATTGTATTACTTAGATTGTATTATTTTATTTTGTTTTGTTTTGTATTACCTAAATTTTTGTATTATATTGTATACTTCTATTATATTGTATTGTAATTACGCTAATATTTGCATTGAAATTTTTCTTTCCGCCGACTCTTGACATGCTTTACACACTTTGGGGAAGCAGGGTCGGAGTGGGAAATTAAAAAAATCCAAAATAATTCATTTTAGGTTCTTTCATAATTGACTAGGATTATAAGAGTGGAAATCTTCATAGGTAGAGTTACCATAGTCCGGATTTCGTCCGGGAAGCCCGGTTTCAAATTCACGTTGGCGCTCGAGTCCGGATCTTCGCAATATCGGTATTTACGGCATTGAATACCGAGAGAGACAAATTAAATTCGTGAAAGTTCATTATATAAAATCGGAGAATTTTTATATATCTGCCTGGCATATCGGCTCCAGCTGAATGAATTTTTTCGACGATCAATTCCATATGGATAACTTAGAAATGTGGGCTGTCCGTGTCAATCGTTAAACAACTACTGACGTCAACGTGATTCCCCTTTTATCCTGCTCAGAATTTCATTAACCACTTAACTGAATAGTTTTCTTTTCTATCTACTAAGATGACCCCTCCTGTTTTGGAAAGGGGCTGTCGTTTTCATTCATCTAAAAAGGCATAGGATACTTAAGATGTTTATGGATCCTACCTATTTTTTGTGTCAAATTATAAAGCTAATTAATGATTCAATTTTAGTTTTTAAGACTAAAATTTCGATAATTCGATGCACGAGTATTCTCGGACTGTTAAGTTAAGCGGTTAAAAATATATGTTAGATTTTCCTGAATAAAATTATCTCGTCCGGAAAGTATCTAGCAGGAAAAAAGATGTTAAAGTGGATTCATTTCCATATCCGGGGCCCAACACAAACGGAAAATTAAAAGGTTGGTCAGTTTCGCTTTCTTCTGTTTTTCATTAATGTAGTTTTGATTTATCAAACATTAATAAAAATGATATTTTCCTGGCATCCTTTCTTCACTTCCTCAACTACTGTGTTAGTGATACGGAAGAGGGTCATTAGTAGGCAGCTATTAGGAATTTATACTATACTTCGAACCAAATTACCCTTCAGTATCCTCCGCAACGTGTCCGGATTTTAACCAAAAATATTAGTTTAGTTTAGTTATATTAACATCCCGTTTTGAAGCAACACGAGGGCTATTGTGGGACGGACCTCGTCATTTTGTACCGCGGTCAGATGACGAGGACGACACCTCGGCTGGCACCCCTTCTCCAAATTTCCACGCCACACCAGCCACACCAGAGGACATTTGGCCACTACGTATGATTTAACGTGCAACAGGCCCCCATACACGGCGGATCTTCAGTGGAATCGGGTCTCGAACCTGGAACCCTCCGGCCCCAAAGCCGAGACCTTACCACTAGGCCACAGCGGCCTTCCAAAAATATTATGATAACCCTATTTATAGGCAATGAGTAAATTCTTTTCTGTTTCTACCCTCTCCAGAAACGTTGGCATGAAGTTACTTACGTTCGTCCGATTCTGAGGTACAGACAGTGGCGGACTGGGCCCCTTTATTAAATCAATATAGGGCCCCAGGATATTGTGTAAAAGAGAAAGATGATTTCTTGCGTTTTTTCTAAGCGACAATCTTTTCTGTACAAGGCCGGGAAGCAATAACCCCAAGATTTTTATTCTTCTAGGAGTCCCCCGGCAAGAAAGAGGGGATAACCCCTCTGCGCAAGAAGGGTGCGACCCTTGGAGGTGGCTAAACGACTTGCTTTTGGTGGTTGTTTGTGCATTTTGCTGTCGTAAAACTGACAGAGACGAGCGAACTCACCTATTTTCTAAAGTAAAAGCAGGAAAAAGTCTTCTTCGGATCGCTGAAACTGAAACAAGGGAGGTTGAGGGATTTCACGTAATTTCAGGACCAAAGGACGTCTTTGAAAATGTTCCATTTTTCTGGGATGAATGATGTAGTGATATTTCGAATCTAAAGATCATGAAGACCTTCCCACGTAGCACATAATATTAATATTGTATAATATTTTGCCCAATATTGAAACAGTGTAAAACGTAAGACTTTTTCAATATTGTACAATGTTTTTTTCATAATATTGGATAATGTCGTATAATACTGTATAATATTATACCATATTAAATAATATTGTACTATACTGAATAATATTGTATAATATAACAATATACTGAATATTTTAAACATACATTTTAGAAGCATGGAAAAACATTAATCACTTAATTCCTAAGTGATTAATTTCCTTCTGGGTAACACTTTGTTATTTTTTGAACACCTCTACTTACAGCGAGCTTTTAACCCGGGACCTTTCGCTTACCAAACCGACACCTTACCACTGGACCAGTGAGACTTGCACCAGAAAGCGTAAATGACGATAATAAAATGTAGTTACATAGTTCGGATCAATACGAAATTTCATGCACATTCACTATTAATACTGAATAGTCTTTTTAATTAAATTATCTTTTATCGTTACAATTTCGAGTTCAAAATGAAATGTGAAGTCAAAGAGGAAGCAATTTTAGCTCTTATATCTAAGTGTGCTAATTTAATAAATTAAGGCAATAAGGTTTTAAAGTAATTATAATAATATGTTTGAAAGGTTTTAAAATAATTTTGAAATTTATTTATTCCTCTTTCAATGTATTACGAGACGCCTTTAACATTTTTAATTACAGTATTGATTGAAAATATAATTCAAGATTCGCAACAATAAATCACGTGCACATTTTTATGATGAGAATAACACTCAACATTTTTTTTTCACAGAACAATAGATAATCCATATGCGAGAGCTTTTTATGGTCAACTTCCTTAGCTGAATCCGGCTCGACTTTTATATACAGTAAAACAAAATGATTGTGTAAACATTATTATTCAAATGAACATTTTGTAAAATATGTTTTTGGACATATGATTCATCGTTGATAAATATAGTGTTACAGTATGATCATGCTGAAATCTGTCGACTGTAAGGATAACTTCACTTTAAAATACTGATAAACGACGATAAATGTAGAAATTAAAATATTGTATGCAATGTATTGTAGAGTATGATATAATATTCAACATCTTAAAAAATTATTGTTCAAGTGGAGTTTTTTGAAATAAAACCTCCAATCGAGTGATAATTGATATCCTGAGTTAAAATGAAGATTTTTATAAAAAAAATTGTTTCTATATTATTTGTGAAAATTTAGTATCTCGGAAATACTGATGCATACAATACTTTGTTACGGTATTCGGTATTCCTCGGTGTTCATAATATTATATAACATTGTGCAAATAATATATAATATTTCTTGCTACTGGGGTTATTAAGAAATTCATTGTGATGCCGCCGTGGCCTAGTGGTAAGATCTCGCCAATAACTTCTGAAATATTTAACGCACGAAAATTATTTTTGCACCATCTTAATGTGCAATAAATTGTCTTTTTAATGATACCGATTTCATTGTGGTACAATTTTTTCTCTAATTATAACTAATATTTCAAAATTAATTTTAAGCACAATTTGTAAAAATGTGTTCTATTGTCATAAAATTAAATTCGAGGCAATTTATTTTTTCATTAAATCTTTCACGTGTTTTTGTCACCGTTAAGGTTATTATAAAAAAAATAGTGGTTTCTTTGGACATTAATTCCAAGGCAGACTTCTGGCCGCAGTGGCCTAGTGGCAAGGTCTCAGGCTTGGAGCCGGAGGATTCCAAGTTCGATTTTACACTGAATATCCACTGTGTATGTGGGTCTAATGCACGTTACATCGTACGGAGTGGGTCAAACGTCCTCTCGCTGGTGTGGTGCGGAAGTTTGGAGGAAGGGAGGGACAACTCAGGTCTTGTTCTCGTCAGCTGACCGCGGTTGAAAATTTTGAGGTCAGTCTTAAAATGACCTCGTGTTGCTTCAAAACGGGAGGTTAATAAAACTAAACCTAAATCGAAAGAAATTCATTATTCGAGGAGAACTTGGAATCTATTTAAAAGGAATATGTAGATGATTTGAATGCAGAGTAATTATTGACAGAGTTGCACAGTCATCGTGAACTGACTTGCCGCTTAATGAAGCGGACAACATGTAATACTTTTCTGTACTTTTGAGTTGTTAATATTTGACAACAAGAAGTATTCGTTAGAAAAATTGGAATTGGTAAATAGTTTGCACTTATTTTCAGTTTGGTTAAAAAAAATCCTCAAAATTGAAGTACAATTTCAAAATTACAGTATACTATACAGCCTTCAAAATTATTTAATTTTCTGTAGTAAAATTGTGTTTATAGTTGGTATTTCTTACTTCCAATCACATGCATAATACGTGTATACTATAATTACTAATATATATAATAGACTTTTAGCTTAGGAATACATTTTAATAACTTACTAATTTTAATTTATTATATTTGTAATAAATAAAATTAAAAAATATATACAAGATGGCATGCTAGATGCGATAGGGCTCCTTTATTAACGGCATCACTATTTTTAGACCCAGTCCGCCACTGGGCACAGATATATACTCGAGCAAGCAATCAGATAAAAGGCATCAAAATCATTTTGTTAACTGCATAGCTTTGATGACCAACCTTCGTGTACCTTATTCATGCACTCCGTCTTTTACTTTTTACACTGTAGCTGCATTAAGGGGCTACATTCGGGGTACGCGTCAAAGTGCTAACAGAAAGTAAAACAGCAAGAATAAAATAATGCGCAGGGGTGTCGGCGGGGGTCGGGAAGACGTTTCTTCGAATGCTCCTGACACCCTAATTGCGGGGCGGGGCGAACGCCATCAAGAGAGCAAACTGCGATAACTTGACTTTCCAACCTTGAAGAGCGAAACCTTAATTAACCAGATTCTTAATCAAAAACGATTCTCTCTCTCATTTTCTCAGAAAGAGAAAAGAAGCGAACAAATGAAAAAAGCCCATCAGGAGAGATTGGAATTTTCACAAAGGTTGCACCTGCGAACAAGACCTTCGCCTATAATTATCGCGCACACACCGGCTAATAACGATGAGAATAATCGTTTGGATTTTGCGAATGTCGACCCCCTCCTCGACCCTCCCCAAATGATCCCTAATTAGCCTGTCTGCGGTGTAAAAGAATCACTTCACGTTTCCCGATCGGGAAATAATTGCTTTTAATTGCCTTTTCTACTTTTGCCATTGCCAAGTGTAATGAGGTAATAAAAGGCCCTCTTCTGCCCACATGGGAGAGCCCAGGGTCTGGGTGCCGGCCATTCCGATCGCAACTTCAGATCTCGGCAAATGGAAACGGAATGGTTATAGGGATGCACTAAAATCTCGATGGTTTTGCCGGATTTAGATGGGTACGGTGGAATCTGACTTTAAGATTCAGCTAAACTAAGCCATCTCTGGAAATTAAGAATGTGCTCAGCAGTTCCTACGACCTTTGTAAAACTTCGGAAACTGAGATGCATGTGAGCAATAATAGAATAAAGAAAATAAAAACGGGGGAGGAGGATTTTTATGTATCACCAGTGGCGCAGTGAGAAGGAGCAATGGGTGGTATCCAAGGCCCTAACGTCAATCTTTGAGTGCGTCGCGAATTAAAAGTATTTTGCAACTAAATATGAAGAGAGGGATGAAAAAATATTATTCTCTTGGCACCACCCACATTCGCTAAACCACCAATAAATGGCCCAATGAATTTGATAACACTTCTCTCAAAGATCCTCCTAGCTGGGTAGGTCAGTTCTCTTTCTGTGGAGTTTACTGAATGATAGTATGCCTAAACAAACCAAACTCAGTATGCTCGGGTGAAATCAGGATCATCACCAGAGAAACAATACGACTATTTACAGATAATACACAGATATTGGGTAAAGCGTTGCCATCATGGCATGCATTTTCAGCATATGCTTCGATTCCTCCTCGTCAGATGCTCCCTGGCTTCAGAAGCTGTTATTGATTGGAAAACTGTTGAAAATCGCATAGTAATGATTCAATAAACAAAAGTTACTTTATAGATTTAGGCTAATGTATGCATACCTTTTCTAGACACCTTAAGGCATTATCAGGCCCATTGTAGTATGGTGTATAGTTAATTCAAATTTACATGCAAAACTTTGCACGAAATTGGAGGTGCTTAATGTCTTAGATGGTTTATGTGGAACAGTTTATGGTTTATAAAAGACGACGCGAACCCATTGAACTGATCTGGTTTATATTTTCCTGGAAGAATATTTTGATAATCGCGTCATTTCATCCGCTTGCCTGCTCTCCACCGGCATGGGTACGGACGGGCCATAGTCCTGCCGGTGGTATTCGCCGGATCTTAATCCATGCGATTTCTTCCTAAAACTCCACGTGAAAGATGCGGTGTTTCAACAAAAAATCCCATGACGGTGATGCAATTGGATCATATCATCACTTATCAGGATCAAATCACGTTAACGCGAGAACTAAGAGTGGAGTCCTAACGGCCAACATCGACCTCGACCCAACCCCTTCAGCAGAAGGTGCGTCTCGTTATCAGAATGGAAGCAGCTCAACCCCTCACCATACTATACCCACTATAGAAGATAGAACCCTCTTTCTTATCCGGTGACTTCTCCACGTATTTGTGGCGCCACCTGGTGAGAATTCTAGTAAGGATTCATTTGTGAAAATCATTCCGAAATGAACATATGCGCATGCGTGTCTAGGGGAGAATAAATATCAGCCATGCCATCCCTCTGAAAATCTGTCCTTCAGGCCTGCTTAGAGGATAATATTAATGGCTGTGTAGTTATATTTTTTTTCTACACATATTATCATTTTATTGATAGAATAACTTGACACTCGCATTGTTATAAATGGGATCCTACAAATTAAAAGGAGTCAGAATAAAGCTGAATATCTATCGGCTAAATTTCAATCTAAAAATTCCTAATTATTAAAATCAAAATAAGGAGATAGTTCGTCAATACAAAAACCCTTAATAACAACTAATACATATAAATAACACAAACGGATTTTGTCCAAAATAATTTTAGTTTTATTGATTGACCTCTAAGTTTTAATTGATATTAATAAATGAAAAGGGGGTCTAAAACTGATGGGTGGGTGGGCACCAGCAAAAATTATTGGGGGAAGTGCGAGCGGTAAAAACTGATATGTAAAGATTGGATATCAAATGATAGGAAGTTAGAAACTGCTGGTATGGAGCGTTTTCTAAAGCTTTGGTAAGAATCTCAATCTTTTATTGCAAGAGCAGTGGAATTAACTGTAATGACAAGTAAACTTATGACTAAACAAGCTGTGACTAGGCCTTTACTACAATGGCGTCTGACTAATATGTAATTAATTTGTTTCTTTCTGAGCACATGGCTTGACTGTGTAACTGAGCTGTATGGTTTATTCTCTGAGAACTGGTAAAGGAGAAAAGGAGGTGTGTGAATGCCAGACAATAGAAAGGTAATTAGCGCCTCCACCACAAAACATAAAAACCTTTTCGCGAAAGCAGAATGTGGTGGTTATTTAGGTATTCCTGAGAGTTGAGTGTAGATGCCTAATGGAGCTGGTAGAAGGCTTGGCGTTTTGTGCTAACCCCTCTCTATCTCTATGACTCTATCAGGTAGAGAGTAGCCCATATGGGAACTACTCGGTTATGGCTGAGGGACATGAATCAGAGGAGGAAGGTTATGAATTTTATCCTCTGGCTGTTAATTTAACCAATATTATTCAAAACCGGTAGACCGATGGGCGCTGTAACAAAGTATTCCTCGCTGGGGTCGGGCTGACTGCTGGAGGTTTTTCTCGAGGAGAAACACAAATGTTAGCTAGTTATAATACTGGAAGTCTTCTAAGGAGGAAGGTAACATATTCCACTTATGGGAATTAAGTCAGAGTTCTTCCCTAAGTGCTTCCTGGTTGCTTCAAGGTTGCCTGACCTACAGAAGATTCCCACTTCCCCTTTGCAATGGGTCCTTGGCTCATGGGTTTGGCTAGATATGCTAGATGAAGTGGGATTAGAACACCAGTAGAGGATCATCAAGTAATGAACGACTTCTTTCTTTCTATCGTGTTTCAACTTTATCTCTTACTTTAATACTGCCTATATCGAGAATAAAGTTTTGTGTCGTCGAATCATTGATAAATGGCATTCGTGGCAAAGCGGACCTGCTGATATAACAAAAAATGTTGTTCATTCCACCAAGACGCTTTTGTCATAGAATAGATATAACCAATGCAGTAATAACAGGGTTGAGTTGACCAGTGGCGCAGCGAAGCTAAATGGCTAAAAATAAAATTAGTTTTCAGCCCCCACGTAGTCACCAGTGACATAGCAAGGGTGAACGGCACTCGCGGCATGATATTTTTTCTTCACTTCGTCATATTTGACTAAATAAGCTCTAATACTTTGTCGCCGTGATGGCAACTAAATCTGACCAACCAGACATGAGTACCCTCCTTACCTACCGGTCACTATGCCACTGGAGCTGGCATACAACAGGATCGCTGTGGCCTGGTGTTAAGGTCTCGGCTTCAGGATCGGAGGATCCCAGGTTTGAATCCCGATTCCACCAAAGATTCGTCGCATATGTAGGCCTGGTGCACGTTAAATCTGACTTCAAGAGTCAAATGTTTTCCCACTGGTGTAGCATGGAAGTTTGGAGAGGAGGACTACCGACTCTAGTCTCGTCGTCATCTGACCACGGTTCAGAATGAAGACCACCCCAAGATAGCGGTTATGATGCTTCGAAACTGGACGTACAGCCAAAATAAACAAAACTAACGTAGGACAATCAAGCCCACCGAGAGGGAGGGAAGTGGGAGGGCAAATTCCTCGAGGCTCGGGTCGAGTAGGAACCCGGACCCGGTATAAGGTACAATATATTTTTCTTAATTTCAAGAGTATTTTAAATCCATCCTTGAGAAATGAGGCTTGGTGTGCGTTAAACTAGGTATATTTTTACATTTATTTTCTTCGAATGAGACATACGGGTCTATTCTGGTACTCTTGGTTGGGTTGGAAGACGTCACTTTTCCCGTTGTTAACGTGCGGAAAAAGTGACGTCTCCCAACCCAACCGGGGGTACCAGAATAGACCCGTTAGAATGGACAAACTGGGAATGAAGGAGACAAACTCATAAGATTATTGGGGCATAGCTAAGGAGATCGTGACATGAGGGTGGGGAGGAATTATTGAGAAAGTGTTTGGTGTATAGGGGCCCGCACTACACTATTTTGTCCCGGGGCCCGGCTCGGCGACCCTGAGAAACAATTAAAGATTTACAAATACTTGAGCACAAATGCGTGGAATGAAAATACAGAAAATGATACATTTTGACATGCAGAGCTCCTGAACGGAACTTTCGGCCACCATCGGGGACCGTCCACTTATTGACGTTTCCTGCACTGCAGACCTTCCTCAATTTGTGTCGGCTCCTCGGGCCAGAGATACAAAGCGCAATCCAATAAAAGGAGGGAGAGAGCCGAGGCATGTAAACACTCGCAGAGAGAAGGAAAGTGATAAATTTATTCGCCAGTCATTAATCTTCGTAATATTTAATATGGCCGTCCTGAAACCGGTCGAAGAGCAAGGCGTGTATGTTTTACCACCAGTAAGCGAGAACCGCCCCTCGCTTGCTTCCTTCCCTTCTGGCATTTTTTTCCTTCTCTTTCCTTTCTTTTTTTCTTCCTTTCAGATCGAACTTTTCTTTGGTGTTGCATCCCCTCCGACCTCTCCGACAATATCTTTTCGCAGTCTCGAACCGGAGTGACCCGACGAGACTGGTTTCGGAGCGATACTGATTTCGATACTGAATCGATTTAGAGCGAAAGCGTGCTGCGTTTGCGAGTTACCGCAAATTAAATTGCTTTTTTTAAGTTCTTCTTGATGGTTTTGTTTCGCTCTATCGTGATGATGTCGAGAAGGATATTTACGTGGGTGTATCAGGAGGAAGTAAAAATTGGACATGCACATTTCCTAGAAAGTGATTAAATAGGTTTGAACTAACTATGCAGATTATATTAGTTGTAATGCGAAAACATTTATAAAATAGTCTTAATTAGCATGCTAAATGCCCACGCCA
This sequence comes from Araneus ventricosus, assembly GCA_013235015.1. Classification (NCBI taxonomy): domain Eukaryota; kingdom Metazoa; phylum Arthropoda; class Arachnida; order Araneae; family Araneidae; genus Araneus; species Araneus ventricosus. Next base: position 726,050 of record BGPR01000077.1, read on the forward strand.
GCCTTTTAAAATTGACTTGGCGGGGCATTTTAACACGCTACTGACCGGAGACGCCATATGACGTCTGTCGATAATCATAAGTTGTTGACCGAGGATGGCATTTGAGTTCTTTTAATTCTTTCTTACTCAATTTTAGAAGTGTTCTCCGTAAATTGGTACAAACGGTCTCCTGTCTACAACGTGTTAAAGACCAATTTTGTTGGTATTGCCTGCATTTTTCTGAGCTAGCATCTAATTCCTAAGCAGACATCGATGATAATTATATTAGATCAGCCTACTTTAGTTTAGGTAGATTAATCTCACGTTGTGAAGCTACACTGTGTTTTGGTACAGATCTCGTCATTTTGAGCTCGTTGTTAACGTGCGGAAAAAGTGACGTCTCCCAACCCAACCGGGGGTACCAGAATAGACCCGGTGGTCAGATGACGAGGCAAACACTTGATCTGGTACCCACTCTCCAAATTTCCACTCCACACCAACGGAGGACGCTTGATCCTCGTCAGATTTATCGTGCACTAGGCTCGTATACACAGCGAATCTTTCTTAGAAACGAGTCTTGAACAAGTGACCCTCCGATCTCGAAGCTGAAATTTTGCCACAACGACACCGTGGCCTAGATTATGCCAAGGGTGATTGTTTAGTGTGGTTGTTCCTGTGATCGCCGATTCATATCGAAGTAAAAACAACATTTTCTTTCATCTGGAGTTCTGAAATTTGTCAACACACCATCTAATGCTATTCGGGCGCTGAGGCTTCTGTATGTGCCAGCGATTATATGGAGGGTTTGAAGCTCTAAAGTGAACCGAGTCCAGAGAAAGGAAAACTCAGAACTGATGAGCTGCATCTAAAATAACTGTGGACTTATCATTTTTCTTGCCGCCCGGAGGATACATATCGGTCTTGAATCATTATTACAGAGAAAATATAACATTTCTGCGCTACCGGGGCAGCGTTAGGGCAAAACATGGAGTTGGTCCACATGTGACATGTGTTGGTCCATGGAGTTTCCACATGTGACATTTACTGTTACTTAAACTTCACAGAAACTTAAAATAGAAGTTTACAGCAAGAATATAAATGTTTCAGTGGATTCAAATGTTTCAGAAATCTGTAATACATCGCATGTCTTGAAATTATTGGTCAACTCTTAAGACGATGCGATGCGATTATAATACTTGTATGACAATTTTCATGCGCTATTAGGAAACTGACCATTTCCTGTGGTCACCAATATGTCTGTCAAGAAATTAATCTTATTTCCATTCAGAATTGGTAAGAATTATTCAAAATAAATTGAACATCAAAAAGATCCTACCTTTTATGTCGACCCGGGGAGAGCATGCGCCGAATATGCAATAAACTTTGTTAATCCATTCGATTGAATCACGCACTACGAAATAAGACACGCTGAATCATGCTTTCAAATTGAAAAAGCATTATATTGACTGAATTACACATAAATCACAACACAGAACTAACACAGGTACATGAAGCTAGAAGCAAAGATTAGAAGAGCACAGTAATGGCGTAAGTTTCAGTTTCTACTCCAGAGTTTTAGTTTCAGTTTCGAGGTAACCCGAAACGCCCTCTGGAAGAGCAAGTCCGGTCTTGATGGAAAGTCAGAAAGTCAGTGGTAGAGGGTAGTTCAGTCTGTTTTGAACAATGTCCCTGCATTGTCTTTCCTATTAAGTTCTCGGGGCATGGTTGCATACGAATTTTTAATTAGCTTCGGATCTCAGATAGAGGGATAAAATATTTGAATCCTCCAGTTAGAAATCTGGCTCACAAAATCAGATGAAAAGTCGTTTTGAAATCGACCGGGCTAGAGCTTTTCATTTTTGAGCTTCAGTCAGTCCGACGTTAACTAACTCCTAGTTAACCCTCCTTTAGTCTCATAGAGCAAGTCCTGTAGATACGCATGCAGTCTGCATCTATTAGCTATTTCTAACTTATAACAATTTGAATTCTTCTTATAGAATGCCCATTTACAATCTCATTAGGACTAATTACTAAAGTTATGAAGGAAAACTGATCAAACGAACATGTCATAGAAGAGTTTTATATCTGCGAAACACACTGCGACCATTTAAGGATGAATATGACTGCGACCATTTAAGGATCAATATGACTGCTACTAATGAATTGTTAAATTAAATTGTATTGCTAAGTAGGCCATTCAATCAATAAAGTTTAGAAATTTTATGGATTTTTAAAATATTTTTCTATTATTGAAATACTCGGTAATTTCGTACCAGGTCTAATTTACTGCACAGTCCAACTCAGAAAATAGAGGGCTTGCTATACGTGGTACTCCATAATGATTGAGCCCAGTGTCAAATGTGGTTTGCTATAGTTGGCGACAAATATAAGTTGATAGCGCGGGGAAAACTTTGCGGATTATCATTGCCTCCATTTAAGTTGTCATGAGGATAATTCTAATTTTTTGAAATAACAGAAAACAGGTGCATTTGAACTAAATTTAGTTTTTAGGCTTCAAAGCAAATAATCTAAATTGTTTGTAATGGAATGTTTTGAAAACGAAAGTTGTTAAATTTTATGTAACTTCTCCTAAAACCTTAAGTTTATAAACTAAGTATTAAGTCATTCATAAGTGATAGGGTTGCTTGTCGGTTTCTACGCACTGTCTGTTTGAGTTCTCATGGATTATACGGATGTTAGAATCAAATGCTATCATCAATATTTTACAAATTTGATATAGTTTTACGTACAGTCGCCGGGAAAAAAGTAACCACCCAGCCTTACTCTACCATCATTCATCGGAAATTAAAACAAAAAGTACCGAATTTCAGGAAATAACGTCTACTTAACGATTCCATATCTAAAAATTTCATAAGGGGTCGTCTAATTGCGTAATAATTGCACTAACTTCAAAATTTCCAAAGGCAACACCCATTTTTGATGACATAAATTCCTCATCAAAAAACACCCCAAGATATCAATTTTGGTTAATTGACCATTAAAAGATAGGAAGATATTCGGCATTTTGTGTTCGCGGTATAAAAGGGGCCGTTTCCATAATTAGATAGTGAAGCTCGCTGCTTACGTTTAAATATCGGTGGTAGAATTTTAAATTCTTTTTACAACCGAAAAATACTAGATGCATTACAAAATTCTTCAAAAATGAAATTTTCTCCAAAAAATAGGATTTTGATCCATATGTATTATATTACTAAACGAAAGAAAGGTGTTAACTTTTTTTAAATATAGGAACGCCCCCCCCCCCAAGTGGATCGTTTCACAGAGAAAATAGAAAATTTAATGTAACTTAAAAAATACTTTTTCGAATGAACTGAAATTTTACATGGGCTTATTAAATAGCCTGCTGCATCGATTACTGTTCAAATTTAGGGTGTTGCCACCAAAAAATTTTTAAACATCAAATTTAATAAAATATTTCCTGTGTTCAAAATTATTTTAAAATCAAAAGTATAGATTCAGAGTGTGTTTACTACTTCATACCATTGCATCAAAAAGTTCTGGGTCAATAATTATATTATATCTCAAGATCTCAACAAAAATTCATAATTTTACTTTAACATTAGAGACTCAAAATTTTATTAGCTTATAATTTCGAAAAAAATAAAGTTCGAATGATAAAATTTGGTATCTGAGCATAACTTTTGATGCAGTTTTGAAATCCATTGAAAACAATGGGTGTTGCCATTGGAAATTTTGAAGTTTGTGCAATTATAAGTATGTAAACGACCCCTTATGAAATTTTTTGATATGTAATCGTTTAGTAGACGTTATTTCCCGAAATTTGGTACCTTTTGTTTGAATTTTCGATGAACGATTGCAGAATAATGCTGCGAGGTTCATTTTTTCCCGCGACTGTGCCTTTAGCATTCGTATCGGTCAGAAGTTTGGCTGTTGTCCGCGAGTATGTGAATAGAAAACTTAAATACGCAACAAGCTAGGTGGATGAACTTTAGCTTATGGATTTATCTGTAGAATTGGCATCTGTATCACATCTTCGTCAGCCTGATGATTGCCGTTTAGACCTGAGCATGTGAACGTGATAGTCCAAAATGCAGCAAGCTAGATGGACGAAATTTGGTTTGACACCAGAGCTGTATCAAATTGGGGACCCGATCAATCGACAGGAAAGGATCCAATAGGCATTCACGATTCCCTTCTCTGTATGACGAAGATGAACGCAAAATTCAGCAGATTGCGGAAGTATTTGAGAAAGCTGAAGGGAGGACACTCCCGATGATCAGAAAAAGAGTATAATTAAGCTTAGCTTATTTATATTCAAGTCCCGTTTTAAAGCAAAGCGAGGGCTATTTTAGGACGGACTTCGTCATTTTGAGTCGTTGTCAGATGACGAGGCTGACACCTGAACTGGCACCCCCTCTACAAACTTCCGCACCTCACCAGCGTGAGGACTAAGAAAAAGTCGAAAGTACACCTGAAAAACTTCACAAGATTGAATAGAAGTTCGTATGGTAATAATTAAATTTTATTAGGGTTGATCCGCAAGGATTTTTTAAATCGCAGGATTTCCTCATTTTATACCAAATAATTTTTCTTAAAAATGGCATCTGTAAAAGGAATTTTAAACTCCCTGCAACTTTTGTCAAGATACAGTTTTAAAACAATCAACTTTTGGGATCGCCCATTTTTTTTTATTTGTGTTAAAGCTTGTATAACCTTATCCTCCATCTAAATTAGTTATCACAGATAACATTCTTCGACATGGCCAATTCATGATGGGGACACGAAATTTCTCGATTCCCCATCTATCATCCTATAGACACGTTGTTATATTGAAACTTCTTTGTAACCAATTATATGGAACATTGTAACCAATTATGAGTTATTTTTATAGGATAAAATGAGGGCTTTTGATGATAATAATAGAGTCTTTTGAACTGATCAGGTACTACAGTCCGAGATCGACGTCCTACTAGTTATCGATCCAGTCGGGGAACAGACATAATAAATCTGTCAACGGTTACAACTTTTTTAATCATCCAGTACATAGGGAAAAAAATTTAATTTCGTCTGCTAGTTTTGGAATAAGGATGCTGCGAAAATCTCTCTGGAAAATAAGGAAAATGTGTTTAAAGCAGCGTTTCTCCTCTACCTTTCAAATATTCCTTATAGAGGAATGTGCCGAATTTGGACCACCTGGGTTTTTTTAATGTCCAGTGATAAAGAAGTAATTTTAATTTTATGAAAACGAGTAGTAGAATTTTTTGTAGTTTATTTATCTTCAAAACAATGTAATTAACTTTTTATGAAATACACTTTAAAGTACGATGAAAAAATTAAAAAATTGCGCCATCGGTCCGTTTACGGAAACTAATTAACCAGATTGGACCACCAATTTTCTTAAGCGCAATTAAAGCAGAAACATTTTTTGATTCTTATATTCACACTAGGACACAATGTGTATGAAGCCAATGTGTCAGTTCTTCTGCCTTTCTCTCCTCACATACGAGGGCCGGGGTTTTTTTAACCTCCGATGGACCATAAAAAATAGAAAAGTGGACAACAAAATGAATTTATTACCAAAAGTTACGTTCAAACATGGTTACTTTTGACATAATCGCCCTGGAGATTCAGGCATTTATCATATCGGTGGATCAGGCTTCCGATCCCCTCTTCGAAGAATGTTGCCACCAGTGATGTGAGATGGGTCTTAACTTTGCTTTGAATCTCCTCGTTTTTCTGAGAGCTTTGGCTTCCAAGCCAGTTCTCCAATTGAAGGAAGAGATGAAAATCGCTCGTCACTAAGTCGGGGCCAAACGTCGGGTGATCAAACACGCCCCATTTGAACTGCTCCAGAAGCTGCTGGGTTACGTCAGCACTGTGAGGGCGGGCGTCTTCATGAATGGGGGCCATTCCAGAAGTCAGAATGGCTCTTCGCAGTCGTCGTGAAGTCTGAGAAGAAACAGCTGCATTGATTTTTTCCACAAACCAACCTCCTGCCAGAAGAAAGCGAATAACACTACGCAACTCGCACTTGGCGGGAGCGTCAATTCTACCAGCCATGTTTACGTGTCGACAGCTCAGCTCAAACTGGCCAGCTGATGTGAGCAGTAGTTGAGGCTATGGTTAGAGACATGCGCAGTCCTCCACCGCACATCTCCTTCTCCTACCACTTTTCTGCCTGTTTAGCGGCTCGATCGGAAGTTGAAGTGCTACATTTTCTTTGTATGAATCATATTCCCTTATCTAGCATGTTGTTTAATTACCACTTGCACGAGTGCATGAATGGATCGTTCAACAGGCAACCAACCCTCAGATAGTTTTGATGCAAAATTTAATACAGATCTGTAATTCCAGTAACCAAACAATAGACCAAATTTCATTCGTCTAAATTGTTACATTTTTGAGTTATCGTCTTCAGATGCACACGAATGGACAATAGTCAAGACTTCCCGTAGATGGATTTCGACCAACAGTTGAGAGAAATCTACGATTTTAATGTAAAGATGGCACATCAAATTTCATCCGTCCAGCTTTTTGTGTTGACAGTCAGACTGAAATTCCATAAATGGTTTTTCGGACCCGAGAGAAATGGAAAACGTGGAGATTCATCAAAATTTCGAGTTCGAATTTTTTGACGATCACAATACTTTCGATTTTTATACTTCGAGCAAGAGAAGTAAGGCTGACAGTTTCCAGAAATATTTTGGTTTAGCTTAATTTTAACTTAGCTATATTAACGTCCCGTTCTAAAGAAACACCGGGCTATTTTGGGACGGACCTCGTCATTTTGAACCGCCGGCAAATGACGAGGACTACACCTGAGCTGGCATACCCCTCTCCAAGCTTCCGCACCACACCAGCGAGAGGTCGTTTGGCGACTGCGTGTGATTTAGCGTGCAACAGGCCCCTTGCCCGCCGGATCTTCAGTAAAATCGGGTTTCGAACCTGTTGCCCTCCGGCCTCGAAACCAAGAACTTACCACTAGGCCACAGCGGCCTTCCCAGAAATATTTTTACCCTCAAATGCCCGATTTTTTAAAAATTTATTTTAAAATGTTTTTTGACTTTCATTTCTCGAGTAAAACATGGGAAAAATACTTTAAAAAATCCTATATTGCTTTAAGTATGGTTTATGGCTAAAAAACAGTTTGTTACCAACTAACAACACTGGGCTTTATTTCAGAAAAAAATTCCTTCCAAAACAGATGAATTTTAATAAATAATAATACGGATAAGGAATTTCCTTCAACATTGTTGAATAAAATATGGTATTCTCAAGCATACAAACAAAGCAAAAACGATGCAACCTCGAACGAAGAGCATCAATTTATTTATATTTTTTATCAGCTCTCAGACTGTCATCTATATGTTGTAAATTGATTTAATAAAAATTTCAGTATTTATCCCATCGGCAATAACAGTCATTCGAGCTTCAGTTTTATTCTCAAGATTTTAGAAGACAAAATTGGGCACGTTGATTAAAGGCAACACCGGGCAATTAAGGGTTCACTTCGTTGCTCAACCTTCTGGGCGTTTCTTTATTTCTATGAGGTTTAGCTCAGTTTAGTTACATTTATGACCCGTTTTGAAGCAACAAGAGGGCTCTTTTGGGATGGACCTCGTCATTTTGAATCGCGGACAGATATATAATAACCCCCTCTCCAAACTTCAGCACCACACCAACGAGAGGACGTTTGACCCACGACGTCAGAACGAGCACCAGGCTAGATCCAAGGGAATGCTGGGCAAAATACTACACGACATGGAGGGATATTTTCCATATTTGAAATAATTAAGCATTTAATTACGCCTGAAAGTCTATCCCCAGAAATTTTCGTCGCTGACGTTTCACGAAAGTGCTTGAAAGTAACAGAAAAACGCACTGAAAAGTGCAAGTCACAGAGACCTATCATATGCCGATTCACGTAACAACAAATGAGTAATTGTTTCCGACGAGACTGTGAGTCAGGATCCTGCGAAATTTTCTGCCATTGAAAGTCGTATAATTAGAAGGTCAATGCATTTCGACTGCCTATAAATAAGCAGATCTCATTTGGCGGGGAGTGTCTCCGGTACACCTGTTCGACCTATTTGTTCGCCGATGAAAATAACCTTTGGGTGATCGACACCCCCGATCTGGATGAGAGGAATTCATTTGAGGGCGGTAAAATTAGCAGCTCTCATTGCAGTTCTGCCAACTTCTGCAATCTGTTGGGGATCGAGGGATACGTCCAATCCATTGGCAGCTCGCGGCTCCGGGGCCAGAAATAGACCTTTCAGCACCTGGACCACCGAGAAAGAAGAAATCGGGACGCAGGGAAGAAACTGTTCTTTTTCGGTTTGAACCCACGTCAGCCCGATTTTGTAATTTTGGTCGACTAGTACCGCGTGTGACCGAAAACCACTTTGGAGAATTGTGTTTCCGTAACCATGATCCTTTGAAAGACGGGTTTGAGGGGTTTTATGGCATAAGGCAAATTTTTTACCAAATAAGAGGTATATGAAAAAATGTTGTAGTAAAATTCGAGTTATTAACAACAGAACAAGTACTGTCGAAACATGCGATGTAAAATGTATAATTAGCTTAAAAGATATTAATAAATAGTTGTTTTGTCTTTTGGTTGTAAAATTACGTCATCGATTCCGGAAGCGGGTGAGGAATAAAATTTTTAAAAATATGTTTTTTTCAGGCAGGCTACAGGCCTTAGGTTTTGTCCTACGTCAGTCTTTCTTATAGTGATGATCAGCTGAATGAAAATAAGTTGGTAAATTTTTGTATCCATTACTAAAAGTTGTTTTTCCCTGGAATGTTCGGTTTTTGGGATTTTCCGGTACAATACGAATTTTTAGCTCAATTAAAGGTTTGTGAAAAGTCTTATAATAAAATCCAAGTAGTTAACAAGACAAACAAGCACTACCAAAACATACAATGTAAAAATATCTAGTTGGCTTAACTCTTTCGTACCCTACCGCGGGGGGCACCACGAATACGTAGATGAGAAGACGCCGGATAAATAAGCGGGTTCTCACTTCCTTGATGGGCATAGTAATGGTGCGAGGTTGAGTTACCTCCACTCCGATGACGGAACATACCTCCTGCGGGAGGGGTTGCTCCGTGGCTGATGATGGCTTTTTAGGACTCCGAGCTATCTTGGCAGTCGTTCTTCAATTGACCATGGGTGCTTCGGCAGGGAGCGGGGGGGGGGGGCCCTTTGGCGCCCGATTGATTTGTATACAGTGAGATGTCTGACTCGTGCATCATATTACAGAATTTTTTTATATTTAAATAGGCAATTAAGTAAAAGTAGTAAATAATTTAAAAGTCAAAAATTGGACGCGCCTAAGCCTCCATTAGTCACAATTATTTTCTTCATTAAATGATCGCAATGCATTTCACGGACGAAACAACCTATTCTATGATATGTTTAATCAGTTTTAGTAACTTTCCCTTTACAACCATAATAATTAGTTCTAATGAGAATGTAAAAGAGCATTCTGTAATAAAAATTCAAACTATATTGCGTTAGAAGTAGGACGAAACAACGGAAATCGGTTTAACCTAATCTAGCAGACGTATTTATTATATATTGCAACTAAGGGAGAGTTAACTCTTTTGGTACATTTGACGAGTGAGACTCGTCATCTGCTTACTTGGGCGACGTTACGGTGGACGAGTCTGACTCGTCATCTGAATGTAAGAAGAATTATTGGTGCAAGTGGTCCTGCCAAATTATAATATCCGTGGGCGTCCTACAAGTAGCGATGCGCCACATCGTTTGCAAGCGAAAAATTGGGCACATTTTCCGGAGAATATTCCGGCAACAGAATTAAAGAAACACCCTACAAAACGGTGTCGCGTATGTTATAAACATAAAATAAGAAAAGAACCCACCAAAAGTTTTAGACTTTAAGTTGGTTCTTGCTGTATATAAATATTTATATTTTTTTTCATTTCTATATTTATTTATATTTTGTAACTAAAATGCTGTTTCAAAAATATATTTATATCACCAATATAAGTATATTCCAAATAAAACGTATTACTTTTACATATTAATCCATATAGCGACAAATTAAATCCGTCCCATGAGCATAAAAATCTTCAAATAATTCAGTACCCAAAGGGTTAAGCATCTTAGATGTCCTTCGCGTTCTTATGTGAACTGAACAAAAATGAAGTTGTAGAGGGACGAGACTCGTGTTTATACGGAATGCCGCTGTTGAAGAATCAATTCAATTTCAGGAACCATTTTTATTAGATGGCTAAGTTCCACGACACAGTACATTAAAAGGTACAAGACAGAGAACAACATCACAAGACAAGTACACAGTCAAGAAGAGAGAGGCATCATGGGAAAAACCCCGATGGCTCTAGTAGCGCCACCTACCATGAAAAGGAGAAGGCAGTGAATTGTAACCGCTACAAAGTCGCAAAAGGTGAGTCATCTAATTTGGAAGTAAAATTTGTTCATCGAGGAATTAAAAACATTAAAAAATAGACATTAAATGCTCATTATAAATGACATCATACAATCGAGCAGATGGAGAATAATAGCATTTTTAGCTCATGGTTCCACACAAGAAAAATAAGTCTGGATGAAGAAAGGGGGATAAAAAATTTATTTTCCTGTTTCAGCACACATCAGTCGGATTTTGCGGTGGTGGTCGATTGAGTGAAAAAGTATTGTTCCTAAAACTGAAATATTTCCAGGGACATTTGATGTTACATTCGTTAGGGAAATAAATCTCGCGGTTCTTAAATTTTTCCTGAAAACGTTTTCTTTTTCCAAATGTATACATTTTTTTTTCGCGAAAAGTAAGTTAGTGGAATTTTAAAAAACAATAACGAATTTCGAAACGCAAAGTTTTTTAAAATTATTTTACCAGCATAACAAAATTCTCAGTTCTCATTTGCAACATTATTAAGGTGACCAATTATCCTCCTTTAGGGAAGGCAGTCCTTCAACATGTCCTCCATTTCCATATTTGAAGAGTAATCTGTAAATCTCCAAATTCGATCCATTTAAAAAATAAACATATTCCACGGGAAAATTTGTTTATTCTTGTTCAATTCACGTTGCGCTTCCCTGGAACTAATACAGCAGTTGAAAGGTTTTCTTCAAGCGCTAATGATTTTTGGACAAGTGAGAAATAGAGATTGAATGTTGACACTTCAAATTGAATTTGAAGGATATTCTGATTCAGATATCTCCAATATATTGTTAAAAGATGATACATTGACAAAAAAATATTCATTCAATGGAAAAGTACTCATTTAAATAGTAATTATGTAATTTGGACGATGTGAGCATAATTACAATATAAAATGTTACATTTTTTGTTACGCATTTTTATAGTTTAGTGTATTCTGCATTATTGTTGCACAGAATAAAATGTTTCTTTAATTTGCGATATTTCTTTCTTCAGATCATTTGTGTCCTCCTTTTTGATTGCAAAAAAATTGGTTTCCTTAACATTTAATCTGCTCCACATAGAATACGAATTTATCAAACCTTTGAACGTTTTCATCACATCAGAAATAGTGGTGTAGATACCTAAATTACGCATCGTAATATCAATTTTTGTAAGAAAAAATATTGATTCATTGGCGGAACAAAATAAAATGCATTGGAAAAAGAGGCTACATTTATTGGTTAAATAATTAAATTACCAACTTCTGAAAAATCCAGCGTAAAAAACTGAAAACAATTCGCCAGAAATGAATTTTCTGACTACCAATACCTCCGAATACCTATGATTCACACTATCGAATAATAACTAACACGCGGGTGATTGTAGGAAAAAAAGTATAAAACAATACCTCTGAACTAAAATAATAAACGCCAATTCTTATTCCAACTTGGCATTTGATAAAAACAATATTTCAGTCAAAACTAGTTTCTCCCAACTACGTTTATACCAGACGGAGATTTCGAGACGTTGTTTCCGAAAGCGAATTGCTTTTGTGGCAAATAGGAAAGTTAGAACGAAACATTGATAAAGAATTTTCTGTGGATATGGGAAGTCTCTTTTTATTATTTATTTTTGTCCGCCAAGCCGTTTATTTTTGTTGGCGACCGTTCAAAGGGGTGGAAGAATTGAAAGCGATGATCCTTGTTCGAATGTTATCGTTTGCCATTTAACTTCTTGGCGCTTTTTTTTTTCTGGATCGTTGGGAGTCAACAACAGAGGTATTTTTACTGGCTCTACGGCAAACACTCTTCGAAAATAAAGCGGAGAAACGTTTCAATTGTTTTAATTTTTTAATACAACAGATTGTTCTTCACACCCAGTGTCGTTCAAAACGGGTGTTTATCTAGCTTAAAAGTTGAAGATTAACGTATGTCACGTTAAAGTTTTATGAGTGTACGAAGACTAGAAGTGATTTTTTTTCCAATTCACTTTCCAGTTTACAAGTGTAGCCCAAGCTGTAACAGAGTTTCCAATAATTCTTTTTCGTTGATTAAGTTTTCTTTTTTTTATTTTTCTGAACTTTTATTTCGTCAAAATAAGAGATATTGCCTTCGCCTTCAACTTACCAAATTAAACCTAGAGTGCCGAACTACTTCAAAAGATATAAAATCACGATTTTATCAACTTTGTATAAAAAAAATTACTTATAAATTAAAATTCATTAATCGACGACCCTAGGGAACGAAAAGAGGTAGGTTGAGAGGCAACTGGTGTTATAATAACGATAACTAACGAACCTCTCACTGCGAAGGCACTGTGGTTCCTGCATAATAGCCCCCGTTACGAGCGGCTCATGCAGCAACCCCCCGTTTTACCGGGGTACGACCTGTCATCGGAAGTGGGCCGAAAGAGCCGACCACCATTATTGTGCCATCGGGTTGACGAGAACCTGCTTACTTATTCGGCAGCCTCTCATCCGCGAACACGCAGTGTTCTCCCGATGGGGCCATCACTAGTGTAGCAGCCATCTACTTTACTGATGGATTTCCCCTAAGATTTTGGAGATTATATCTGAAAGGAGGATAAAAAATATTTGATTATTCTATTCTTTAGATTTAGTACCTCATTGAACAGAACGGTAATCGATACAGAGATTACGGAGTTCTGATTGGTTCCTGAAGTTTGGCACCTCCTTATCACTAACTCTTTGAAGCATGGTGGGTTATTTCCTGAACCACTCACCTTTTAAGCATTCTTGCTGAATAGCGCTTATTATAAAAGTCGTATACAAGCAAACCCACAGAGATTACTTTTTAGGAACTGAAACAAATTAATAACAACTTCAGCTGTTTTTCAGTTTCCTAAAGCGCTAAATCAATCCTTATGAATTTAATTAAGTTCCTAATTAGATTACTCCTATTTAGAGCTTCTATTTATTTTACACCCGAGACATTTAAGAGTGTCCAAGTGATTTTTTTTCTTTTAGATTAATTGCTACTTTAACTTAACTAGCTTTGAATGTCGATGCACGAATCAGAAAGGTCATTGCGGGCGAAAGTTTTTTATCGTTTGCTTCCATAATTGTCGATTTTTCTCGAATAATCATATAGATCAAACATCCCATATTAACTGGAATAATCCCAGTTTTCAGCATTTTGTTCTGGATTTTCTTCTTATTAGGAAAGAGTTCGCATAAAAAATAATTTATTAAAAAATAGCTTCTGAAGCATTAACTATTTATAGAATATGGTACACTATTTTAGGGCCAAAGGGAGGGCTAATCCTCCTTTAATCGCAATCATTTTCATCCTTAAATTGTCACAATTAAGGTGGCCAATCATCCGCCTTTTGTAAGTTCTGTCCTCCCTCGAAAAATGCAAAATAAATATAGGAATACGACTTGCATAGGAAATAATCCCGGCTTAGAGAAGCCAATTTTTATAGGAAAGTGTTGTTATTGATCAAGTGAGAGCACCAAAGATTAGGAAGAATTGTTATTACGGCCTGAGCCGCCAATTATGTAGAAAGTTATTATTCTAAGCCGAAGCCACCATAACTTTAAGAAAAAGCATTATCTTATGGGCACTCTAGGGGTAAATGCATCAAAGATAAAGGATGAGAAACAGGAGTTAAAAGCTAAATTATTTATTATTAGAACAACATAATATGAAATGAGAAAAGTATTTACACAGGTGATTATTTCCAAGTTAGACAAGAGGGATTTAGGGTTTCTTAGTTAATTAAGTAAAAAATACTAACTTGCATCGCGTTTAAACATTTTTAACAGTTAACAGCCATCGCCCATCGCCGCCGTGCTAACAGGGAAAACACCCCGTAGCTGCCTATTGCTCACTTACCGCATGACTGGTCCGTTGGATTTCAAAAAGGCATCTCCCCCGATTAAAACATTACACTGGGTTTTTAACGGAGAGCTTACACCTACGCATCACGTGATTACCGTGAGAAAGCGCGTGATCGTCATCATCCGATATCTTTCCGCTGACACAACAATTATTCAAATGATCTTGTTCGGAAAGTGAGAAATTATTATTAGGAAGGAATTAAAGTTACGCTTTTGAGCTAGACTGGGCAAATACAATTCCTACGTAAATAAGGTTACAAATGATTTGATTGTGCATTTATCATATTATAGTGTATTCTGTATTCATGCTGCAATAAATAAAATGTTTCTTTTACTTACGATATTTTTTATCTTCAATTTATTTGTGTCCTCCTTTTCATTAGAAAAAAGTTGGTCACCTTATCACAATTTATTTCGCGTATTTAGATCTATTTTACGATATATCGATCCGGTTTTGATAAGAACAGCTAATGGATGTAGACTGCATGCGTATTTATTATATAATGAGACTAACGGAGCGTTAATATAGTGATTTCTTTGAATATTTTTAAGTTGATTCTTATATAGTCTTAGGGTTGATGCGAAATGCCCTAACGTCTCAAACTAGCCGCTATAGTCAGGTTTTTGGACAGTTTCTTTTCCTTGTTTTGATCCCTCCCTGGTATTTAAAATATTGAAGTTCACTATATCTGATCGTTTTATCTATGCTGTCTTATATAAAGAGACGAAGCTCTACCGTCTGAAAATTAGAGCCAGACATCGTCAAGAGTCGCCTTCCTTCTCTGGAGCGTACTTGTAGTGTTTCTCCCAGAATTTTCAAGAAGTTTCTTTTTTCCACGGAAAATGCTTCTGTCACTTTTAATTTGGAGCAGTCAAATGAGGCAGCGACAACAACAAGAAGCGGAAAAGAGAAAGCCAACAAATGAGTGAAGGGAATCCGTACATGCGCGTTGTTTTGCAATCAGAACTCGTTAGAAGAGGCGAACCCCTTAATCTTGTTGAGTTAAATCAGCAGCCGCGAAGCCCAATAAGTCGCCCCTGCCTCGTTAACAATAATAATTGGCAGACTCGCTGCTTTTTCTGCCGCTCGCTAACTAGTTCCAGCTCTCGGTATTTGCATGGTAATAAAGTGTGCGGGAGGTTAGGCCAGGAATTCGCTAATAGACAGCTTTTTTAAAAGCCGAGTTTTGTCTTAAATTAGCTTTAAAATCTTTTTCCGGAGAAAAATTTCATCGCCAAATCTGCTGTCGTAATTATCGCTTTGTTAAACTAGAAAAATAACAGTACAAAGCATTTGGTGTTCGCTTGATAATTTGACAGAGAGCTTCAGAGGAGGAATTATTTGTAACAAAAGCCCTAAAATTTGATTTTCGAACCCACAGCGGCGTGCTGAGGAGTAGGCAAAGGGGAGGTTGTAGATGCCGAAGGTGCCTGTCTTCAGGAGCAATGGAAATGCAACATTTTAAAGTTTAGTTTGCTTTCGAAGCCGACTGGATGGCTTTATTTTTTTGGGGGGGGTGGGGTCTAATTTCGTTTAGTTATATCAACGTCCTGTTTTTTAAAGCAATACTAGGGCTATTTTGGGACATACCTCGTAATTTTGAATCGCGATCAGATACCTCCTCTCCAAACTTCCACACCACACTAGTGAGAAGGCATTTGGCCCTCTACGTATGACACAGGTTCACACACACGGCGGATCTTCAGTGGAATCGACGGGTTTCGAACCTAGAAATCCCTGGCCCGGATCCGAGACCTTACCACTAGGCCACTTTGGCCCCGGGGGGTAAGTGCTGCATCCCGGGTGTTATATACTGTCGCTAAGCCACCTCTAATCCATACAGGTTCGCTTCGAGTAATTTTCAGGTAGCGAAAACTTTGAAAACTTGCTTCCCCTCCTCTTCAATTTTGGCAATAAAAAAGTTAAGAAGGTTGTCTTGATTGACCTAGTTAATCGAAATTTTTCATTTAACCGTCAAAAATGATTGTTTTTCATTTATGCTTGTTTAAAGCTTATTTCACATTTTAAATTTTCTATGTGAATACGCATTTGAGACTACAAAAAAAATGAGCCAGAAATGGGGTGGACGAATTTGTTTAAAGATCAAAAAGTGGTTGAAAGATAAAAAAAGATTGAGAAGTCCTGGTTTATAACAAAAAACTCAAATTTTACATTGCGAAAAATGTAAACTGGATTTCAAAATTGCGATGAATTCGCTTCAGTCCGCACACGTAATGCACGTCAAATGTGTCAATTTTGGAATCCATTGTATATTTAGTAGGACGTGACAGCAAAGTTTGAGACAGCGTGCGGCTAGATTTTAAGTGACATCCTCAGCGACTTTTGGAATACAATGGCGGCGATTGGGAGTTAATGGCGGGGACAAAACAATTTTAAGACAACCGAAAGTACCAGGGTAGATAGCAGAATTTACAAATTTAGATACAAAATTCCAAGTTTTGGATGCTCTACGACCGATCTGGGGCAGAGAAGTGAGAGTTGACAAATGAAATAAAAATTTCATTTTTTTCCAGCGAAAAGTGAGAGGACGAACCCTCCTTGCCCCCCAAATCGCCGCCACTGTGATATCATCGGAATTGAACACATTAGGGAATAAATAAAGTTTTTACGATGCAAGAATAGCAGTTATCTGAACAAAGTTCGCAAGGAAAAAGGAGTATCTGCCATTGAACTTGGCTCCGCAGCTCATTTGTAATAACAAGAACACAACATGCAAAACAGAGCAGCCGCTGAACATAAGTTCAGGGGTGGCGCCAGAGGGGGGACCGGGGGGGCCAGGTCCCCCCCGTCGGGGAAAATTTATGTACGGGGTATTCAACTGTAGTTGATAAATAATAATCTGGCGAAAATTTGAGACCAATTTCATTACACTTGTCCTCCCTGTCGGGAAGATCGTGTCCCCCTGTCGGGCAAACTCTAGCGCCATTCCTGCATAAGTTGTGGATTGTTGTCCGAAGCGAAATTAATACCTATTTAGGCTTGCATGTGAAAGACGTATAGAAAAGAGATGAAATGCGTGCGCAATTCCAAATAGCGATCATTCACTCCCGTGAGACCATCGCTTACGTCAATCCTATCTGTGAATGGAAACGCCCAATGCACTGAGATTATAAAAGGCAATGTGTGCGTGTGTGCTATGTCCAGACGAGCCTATTGCCCTTACAGCCATGAAATTTGGCACACAGGTGGTCGTAATGGTGACAAAATGCACCTCGAAGCCAGAATTTTAAAATTTAATCTAGAAATTTTTTTATTTAATGTTTTGTGTTGTTTTGGGTCATTATTGGCACGTTTACGACTGTAGTATCTTTTTTAGTGATCTTTCAAAAACAATCAATGCGCCATCGGATAGAACAAAAAACTTTCGTTCTAATGAAGTTTGTTTTGAATTTCCAACATAATTTACTGAATTTTGAGAAAATTTTAAATAATAGTCACTTTTCCTTTATATTTTTAACTTCCAATTCTTATTTTCTTGCATCCGGGTATAAACCGGAATATTTATCCCTGTTTTAAAACAAGAATGGTTAAAATATCTTTTTTCTCAGATTGTCTATGAATTTTTTTATTGGTCAGTTCAAAACATTTTCTCTCGCATATCCGAATCGAAGAAGCTTTCGACGAACACAAGGTTACTCTCAGTTCCCAGAATGCATTTCTACTATCCGATTGGCTTGGCGGTAGCAGCGAAAGTCACGTCATACTCTCGATCATTTTATTGCGTCAGCTAATCTTAATTACTTCATTTTACTGATCCAAAAATCATTTGATTTATTTGTTTTATACATTTTGATAGTCGCGCATATATGCTGATATCTTTAGTTGAAAGAACACGTTGTTCACATCTCGCTCAAGTTCCTTCCTTTTCACTAAAAATCGAGGGCAAAATCAATAATATATATATATATATATATATATATATATGATATTTTAATTTCCTAAATAATCTTAACGATACCTCATTTTAAATACTTCCACTTTCATCATAATTAACGCACTACAACTTTCTTTTCAAATCACGAGTTTCTGAAGGGGAATTCCCTTTCCTGGGTACTTAAGCGTTCTGAGCATTCATTTCTGCCTTTTTTCACGCCAGCATGTAAGCTTTCAACAACAACGCGCCGTTCAAGCGTAAACTTCTGAATACTGGTCATGGAGCTACGTAAAAATTAAATACTTTACCTATGAAGAAATAACGCCTGATGCCTAAATAAAAGAAGATTTAAGCAAAAATCGTCTCTTCCATGATCAAAATGGACTGCCTTTCACCTTTTTAAAGCCTGATCTTCTATATATATATATCGATTTCGTTTTCAAAACTTTGAGCTTTTTTTTTATTTTGTTGAAGTCATTACGCCACGGGCAAGGCCGTGCGAGTACTGCTAGGTACTGTGATAAAAATCGCTTGTTAAATGGCGGCACCATGTGTGGTATGAAGTATTGGCGATTGATCATATCACTTATATAGCCAAATAGGCTGCCGTGATTGCCGGACCTGAACTGCATAGATTTTTTTTCTTCCGGAGAAAGGTGAAGCAGTTGGTGACACGTTTGGACTCAGCCGAAAATATAATTAACGGAATCTTTGCTGCTGCACTGAAGATCAACATCATATCCGAGTCCTTTAACGAGTGCGACAATTCTTCCTTCCTTAGAATGGGCTGTACAACAAAGTCCACGCAAAGAAAAATTTGCCAAATTTATCAAATATATCCTATATTTTGCATATATCATTTCCTCCCCGCTGGTTTGAAGCTAGTAGCCGGAAGCGTCACCAAACTGATATCTTCGTACTCCAAGTAGCTTTCTGGCATTGTTTCAGATATGGCAAACAAGCAAATACCAAGCACGCAAGGTAATACCGAATTCTACGTCCATCCTATATACGGGCTGTTCACGGTGGCTTCACTCTTGGCTTTGTAAGTGGAGGATTGGAAATTTAAACCTCGATTCTTCCTATAATCCGTTATGTATTTTTAGTCTGGCGCACGCTAATTCCTGCCGTGAATCAAATATTTTCATGTTGGTGTGGTGCGGAAGTCCCGAAGAATAAATGACTTTCTCGGGTATCTTCACAGAATTACGACGTCGTTCTCCAGATGATCTCGTGTGGTTTCAACTTTAAGCTAAAAAAACAAATAAACAATCGAAACACTGTATTTGTCAAATCAATTTAATCCGAAGGGTTGAGGCGCTCGGTAGCCTGGTTGCAGATACTCGGCTTCAGTACCGTAGAACTGCGAATTCGAGCCCCGATTCCTAGAAAGATTCGCTTGGATTATATCAAAGATCCGTTGCATATTCGAGATCTGAATATTTTTCGTTGGGTTTGGAGCAGTAGCGCAGAATCCAGCCTTACCTTGCTTACATCATCTGAATCTGCTTTAGGAAGCCGCTTCAAATACGAAGGTAGGAGACGGAGGAGTATTTAGCGATCTTCACTCTGGCATGCGGTGGCGGTTTTTCGCACAGGTGTTAGAGGTGTTCGCCTCGTGCCTCGAGAATCCAGGGGGCCTCAAAGCACATTCGAAGTACACAGGAGTGCTAAGCTGACGGGGAATTTGCGACATTGGGTGGGGGTGTGGGGGTAAAGGGCCTCAAAATCTATTCGACGTATATTGCAGTACTGTACCGACGGAAAATTTGCGACATTGGGTGAGATAGGGGGCCTCAAAATCTATTCGACGTATATCGAAGAGCTAAGCTGACGCGAATTTGCGACATTGGGTAGGGGAGGAGGTCTCAAGTCAGTTTTGCGCCTGTGGCCTCATATTGACAAAATCCTCCACTGCTGGAATGATGTGAAAATGGGAAGAATGAGAATATCTGACAAAAATGTCTATTTCATCGTAGGTGCATGGAGAGTCCCTCTAAGTCTGTGACGAATTAGATCGATTCTTTATTTTGTGCCAGCAGTGTGAAATCTCAATGAATCACGAGTTTTAAGCAGTTTATGAGTATTTGCGTTTCATAATGAGAGTAAATTATTTTACACAGTCAAGCCCGACTGATTCTTAATCGCATTTACCACGTCCTATCATTAACATCTCAGCGGGTGATAATTCAACATATCGCATTAAATCACACTCATTTTGAAAGTAGAGGGGTTTTTTTTTCACCAACAATACTCATAAAGAATTACCACCCCTGGGTGAACCGAATAATCCGGCCGCTTCGATTAGCAAATTCGGATTCCGTGGCGGATGCTATATTTCCTATACGAGCAACGCATACGAAGATACCTCAGACAAGGGTATCAGAATAAACGGAGTCACCCCGCCCTGTCGTAGCGTCCGAGAATTCTGAATGACAGCCGCTGCAATAGCTCGGGTACTGAGGCTGGAGTTTTAGTAGCCATCACCGGCCACGGCCCGACCCCTCCCAAAGGAGGTACATACTATCACTGGAAGAGGGACCCACGTCCAGGAGCGAGAACCTGCTTACTTATCCGGCGGCTTCTCATCCACGAACTCGAGGCGCCCCCAGGTGGGAGTCAGACAAAGGTATGGCCGTTTTCAGCCATAGGCCCAGGCCAAGCAACACCACTATTATTGTACCCTCCAGAGAAGCGAGAACTTGCTTGCATATAGAGCAACTTCTCATTCCCATATTTCAGAAGGGAATCACCAATAATATCGATTGCACGCCCATAGCGCTATTTTACCAAAAATAAGCATTGCAGGCATATCTAGTTGTTTTACCAAAAATATACATTGCAAATCCTTCGTGCAGACCCCTCATGTTGTTTTACCAAAAATATACACTGCACATCCCTCACGTTGTTTTACAAAAAATATACACTGCAGATCCCTCATGTTTTACCAAATATATACACTGCAGATCCCAAAAATAT
>BGPR01000077.1:753567-834564 GCA_013235015.1 Araneus ventricosus
TGCCACATGTATTGCTTATAAAATTATATCTCCTAAGCCCCTTGCTGTTAAATAAAATTGGTATGACGGTTGCCAATATTAATTATAGAACTGTGCTCAAATTTTATTTCAACCGAGAAAAAAGGCGTTCAAATTGTATAACTAATTTTCCAACTGACTTCTCCATGCGCATGCGTACTGGTAGCAACTTCAGTATCGCCAGTGGAGTGCGAATTACGTCACTTTGTCCGAGCCGGCAAGAGTGGCGTTTTAATCGGTACGCCCTCTTTGAATTTGATCTCGCCCAAATACTCTCTTTACATTCACTATAATCTACAATGAAAAAAACCTTCGATAGTCATTGATCTTCTAAGCCAAGGTAGGTCTGATTTATCCACGTAAAACAGCACCATTTTGGGGAAGTATACGAGAAAGTTTAGGGAGACCACTCCCGCTGGTTTAATAAGAATGCAATGTCTTTACATTAAATATATTTTATGAGTTCTGCAGGATAGTTAAAGATTGGGTGATACTGATTAAAATCTTTAATGATTTTCCAGTATACATGGCCATTTTGAAATGGCGGGTGAAGGCTCATAAACTGGTGAACTCTAAAAGGAAAAGTGGGTCAAATTAATAACTTTATAATCCCAAACGGGGGGAATATCTTAATTTGGTGAATAAGAAGTAGCTGGTTCAGAGTCTTATGAAGCTCTATTAGAACCTGGTGAGCCTCAAGACAAGATAAGTTAGTGCAGTGGCGATCTAGGGAGGATGGTCATCAGCCGTCCCAGCTAGACCAGAATTCTGTATTTTATTTAAAATCACTACAGCTGTTTTTTCTTACCTCCCTTTTAAAAAAAAGTGGAAAACATTCTGGTTTTGACAGGTCGAAAGTTTCCATTCTGTAGTCGTTCCACCTTGTATTTGCTGTGCTGGACACGGTCAAAAAAATGTTTGCTATTTCATACTTGTGCTTTTGTTAAATTATCGGAAGTATTGGTAGGTTCTTGATGATTCTACGTTTGTAAGAGTAAAGTCTGTAAAGGTTTTACTACATAAGCTATAAGATTTGACATCTGTCACGCCGCCGATAGCAAAAACTTTTATACTTCAGCCCCTCCCAGACCTGCAAATCCTGATTCGCCACTGGGTTAGGTGTAATGTTTTACTCTGAAAGGCGACTTTTTAAAAAAAGCAGGATTCATTACATATATAATTTTACTTTGCAAGTGAATGACAATGCGAGGGCTACCAAAAAAATCTTTGTAAATCCTTACTAGTTGCTAGCTTCCTGGGTACACACAAGAAGAAAATGACTGAGTGTTTAGGAGTAAATCTCCTCCTTTGACGAATGTTCATGCTTTCATGGACTGACAGACTTCTGACCTGGGATTTCTCAAAATTTGATATAAATCAACAATACGGTTTAGAATCCACATATACCCAAAGAGTTAGATTTGAGTTGTGGGTCCACACACATTACTCCAATTTTTCTTTTCCTAGACTAGGATGATCTAAAACTTGTAGTTTCATCAACATCTCAAGAGCTCAAATTTTCGGACGATACCTAGCATTTTCTTTTGTAAGATAGGTCGGAGGTTTGAACTGAAAAATCTCGGTATATTGCAAAGAGCGTCTTCATTTTGCGATAAGTCAAGTTTTCAAGAGACAGAAGGATGGCGCTCTTTTCGTAATAAGCCGAATTCCTTTTCATTTAGCCTGGCTGCACCATATATATATGTGTGTCGGTGGTTAAAATGAAAACTCGGTATATAAAGCAAAGAGCGTCATCGTTTCTGCAAGTAATGTATTCTAATTTGATGAGCGCGACGTTGCAAAAATACAGCTGTCTTTTTGCAATAAGCTTGAATTTTCTTATCTAGTCTACCATATACTCTGTATAATGAGAAAGGATGATTAATTAGAGATTACAGACAGCTGCGTAATAATTGCATATCGAAAGAAATTTTAAGGTTTTTTTTCCTACAGTATAAACAAACATTTTTTTCACACTTCCACTTCGAGTAGAGACATAAAATTAAAAAAAAAAGCCATAAAAACACCTTCATGACTGCTACTACACCCGCGCTTTCTTTGGAACTGGCTACTTGGGAAAATTCAGATAGTGCTCATTAAGGTTGGTGGATTTATAAGAATGCAGGATGAAATTAGAAATCAGCCAAAGGAATGATAACGAAGAACGAGAAAAATGCGCGATGTTTTTTGCAGTTCAATTAAATGATACCCATTTTCTCAATTATAAATCAGCCCATAGCATTTATGCATCCACTTTCCCATATCAGTTTTACACGCCCCTCGCTTTTCAGTTTGTCAGAGTTCTTACCTGCCTTCACTGAATGAATCATATCTTACTGCATCAATTTCAGATGCAGTCGTACCATCTTTAGAAATAAAAACTACGCTTTTAAATATCACGAGACATTTATTTAGACACAAGACGTTTTACATTTAACATAGAAAAACAAATTTAGAATAATAAAAATGAGTTATCAAAATTAAAGTAACCCAAAATTGGCCATTGAAATTCAGTCCGTTTGGTGACAACTTCAGAATCTGCTGACATCCGGAAAATCTAAAATATAAATATTTCTAGCTATTTAGGTAATTCCTGACACCATTGTCACTGCCCGGCTGAGACATTTTCGGTAGCCAAAGTGCAAGCTCTTCACTTCGTTTCCTTTAAAGAAAGATTAATTCCAGGCGAAATAGTTCAATTTTCTTCACGGTCTAGTGGATGGCTGGCCTAGTGTGAATAGCGGGCAGGACGGCGCACAGTAAAACTTTGATTAACTGTCTGTTTTGTTACAAGTGTTTATAGCCTGAAGAGTTGGAGACGTCACTTTTTCAAATGTTACGGGAAAAGTGACGTCTCCAACCCAAATTAGGTACCAGAATAGACCCGTAAAATGCATCGACTGGTTTGAAAATGTAAAGAGGAAGCAAAATGCAACATAGAAGCTACTTTTGCGTAAGCGGAACTGATCCCCAAAGACAGAAGGAGATGACGGATTATTTTAGTAACCTTGTGTTTATAAATTTCTGAATTAATTTCTGTACATTACTACTATCTCTTAAGTTTATATGGATCATCGTAAAATTAAATACACATGCATGTATTTTTTTTTCGCTTTTAAAGGGTTTTATTTTCATTTTATCCCAAGACAGCATTAACACGTTAATGTACGTATGTAATGAAGGATTTCTCCAATAGTCACAACCCCTGTCCCGGATGTGGACGGTTAATCGAAGTTTTAATTTAGAGTTAAACCCTTCTTCAGGGACCGTGTTCGTACAGAACAAACTGACGTGATTAGAAGCTTTTAATTATTTTTCTATTTTTTAATGTTAATTTATAATTTATTACTGTAAATACGTTAGGCTCTTGAAGTCAAATTTTTCCTCATATCTACCGCCAGGGTGGCGTTACTGTATTGAAATTAAATTTCAATTAAATGAACTGATACCTTAAGTTTGCAAATATTAAAGTAATGTATTGTCATCGAGAATACACAAATGCAAAAAAAATTCTCAAACCTCAACATCAGGAAGTATGTGAAAAGAGATTACAAAATCCCATCTTATTCCAAATACGAAATACATCAAGTTAATTAAAAGTATATAAAAATATAAAGTATTCTGAATGGCTATCTATGAAACTAATTAAATATACTCAGAAATTTAATAACATCAATTTAATTTATATTATACTTACTCATTAGGGGTAATAAAGAATAATTAGTGCACTTAAATAGAAAATTATATATAAATTCAGACAGCTTAGGAACCACAATAAGCCAATTGAAGTTTCCAATGAGTACAATGGCAAAGCACACCCATCTATATACAGTGCGCCCAAGCTAGTCCGTTGTCATCCCAATAATTTTTGAACGGCAAGAGAGCTAGCCACATAGTCTAGGTATAGTAGTCGTTAAGGCATACAGGAAAACTGCTTACAGGCAACTTGGCTGCAAAATGGAGTTATGTTCTATCTCGAAAACGGTACAATATACGGAAAATAGTCAATCAGCTTTCAAAGTTGTTCAGCATCATCGATTTAGTAAGAGAAGAGATCTCCGTACTGCAATGTTAAAATACAAGGCGTTAAATGCATTTCTTGTCTGCAACTCCCATAAAATTGTAACGCGACATAACGAAGCGAGAAAAGAAAAAGGAAGGATGTAATATCCGATTTTCAGAGATTTGGCTGTTGAGTGACCTCCGAATGTGGTTCCACACGACGGCTCCCTCCGCACAAGTACAAATACCTGGACATATTCCAGCAACAAGTCATCGGGTATGTGGTTGCGTAGAATGGCCCACGTTCACCTGACCTGAACCCACAATTTTTTTTTTTCTGTGGGGGAGGCACAAGAAGGAGGCGCAACCCCTCCAACCAACATTGCAGGAACTTGAAACCGTATTACGGATGCTTGTGCCAGCGTGTCACCTGCCATGTTGTTGTGTGGCCAAATGTGCAAAGTGGGAAGTGGTCCCGTGTCCAATTGTGTAGTTACTCGAAGGACACCATTTTGAGCATGACAGATAGATGAGCCTCATTTCCGGGTGGGTGGCTTTTGTCTGACGCGATCAAACAAATGTAATGTCGCTTTTCATTTGTATCGTTTTTTCTATGCAAGATGTTTTTTCTGTAATAAATATTACGCGAACAACTTAATTGGACTTTCCCCTGTCTATTTTCCTTGCAGCCTGTTGTTGAGATAAGATGTTAACTCCAAATTTGCCGCCAAAGGGTGCCAAGTGCTCTTGCGTAGCGCATAGCAACTTTACTCATACCTAGACCCCCCCAATTCTTGCTGGACTACCTGTCTTCACCTGCTAATGACAACGTGGACTTTAGCGCGGGGTACATTTATACATATAAAAGGCAACAATTAAGACTCACCCACTCATCAATTGAAATTTCCCAAACACGGAGGCCCAGAAACTTGAAATTGGGTGGTGGTTGCATTACTCTTAGATAGTAGGTGCCTCGTCTAAGAAAGGATTTCGAAATTTGTTAATTATTAATTAAAAGCTACCTTAAAATTCTTGAAGTTGCTCGCAAATAACTTGATCATATTGTCTCACGTTATCATTTAAACGTCATCTTAAAGTTAAGAAATTAGTTTTCAATGGCAACAATTTCATTTCCATGACATTCTGTTTGAATTTTAATGAATTTTGAACCTGAGCTCAAACAATCCTACAGCGAAACGGGAAGGTTAAATGGGAATTTATCTACCAAGGTCATGGTTCTATTTATAGCATTGGAGGGGGAAAGGGGTTGGTGAAGGGGAGTGTACTGCTGATTTACATCTAGTCCAAGGTAAACCTTAAATTGAAAAGGCCTTATAATTTCGCAAGCGGTTGCACGAGCAGAACTCTTGGGGTATATTGTACTACTAATATATTACAAAAAAAAATTATTTTATTTCACAGAATTTTAAACAACTAGTAAGGCTGCAGGTCAGGCTCCCCCACTCTGATCTAGAGGAAATGCTGTACAGCCATAGTTCATGGTCAAGAATATCGGTTGCATATTCGGCGTTAATCATTCTACCAATATGAGGATGAATTGAGAGAGTTATTTGAAACTCAGTTTCAAATTCTCGTTAGCTGTGATTCATCATATGGAATTGTACCGCTGGTAATTTTAAAAAATACAGTCTTTATATTTTAATGTCTGCCAAATACTATAAAATATCCACTTTTTTTCTCCTCTATTTATTCAGTTTGAGAATTATTTTGAGAAACAAGGTAAAATTTAGATTTTGTATGAATAATGATGATTTTAGTTTGAATAACTTGACAATAGTAATATTAGACATTATTTTAAAAGTTCAAAAATTAGCCAATGATAATGAATTTCAATCACGCCACATTTAGTTTAATTACCTAAATTACTAATTTTTCAAACTGTTTTCATACACAATTTCTAAATAAAGTTTTTTATTGTTCTCACGTACTAGTTTCTTCTTTCTTTTCATTCTCTTTACGAATATTTCTTAAATTTTTGTATTTAATTTAATTCTGTGTTCTGGCATGTTACCAAGTTAAAGTGCACAAAATTTTCACTGCAAATTAACTAGGTATTAAAGTAATACCTTACTAAGTACTTATTTAAGTAAAGAAGATCTTTATAAAACAACAATAAAAGTTTTCAAATATGTTATTTTAAGGGAGTGGATCATAGTAATTCTAACTAGGTAATGCATAATAAATTGATTGCACTTAACGGTGGTAAATATATACACTGATTAATCCACAAATCTTTTTTGTAAATTTGGTTCCCAAAACTTCCAGCCCGACATTGAAACGTTTGATATTCCAACTAAATCCTCTCTTCGTCAAACTAAATTCCGTAACATGGATGTGGAAATTGCTGTGATGAATGATTGGTAACCCTTGGGTAGAATAATAAAATGTTATGCCTTTTCTTGTCCTATCTGACTACGTATTTCAATGGTGGCTGCAATTGAGCTGACATCAGAATCGCGTTGAAACAACCTGCAATGCTTCAAGTGTTTTACCAGCAGCGTAGACCTACATGATATTAAACTTCAGTGTCAATCAAATGTCAAGGATTGAATTTTTATTGATTAAAAACCATTCTTTCTGCATTTGGTATTGTGCAAGAAACAACATGGTGACACCCCAAGATTTGCTAGCAACAATATACAAGGCAAAAAAACTATAGGGATCACTTTTGTGGTTACTACCAGTAAAGTTATAAAACCTTTAATGCGTGTGCATACAGATCGAAAGTCTGCTATTAGACTTTCTTTGATTGCAATACTGTTCAAAATCACAATACCTTTTAGCAAATTTATTCAACAAGGATTAATAAGTGCAAGTGCACTTTTAGAACTTGATGGATGCATGGATTATACAAAACCCATTTTAAAAAGAAAGGTATTGTGGATTTCACTCATATCAGCTGCATCAAGAAACTCAAACTCGACTGACTGAAATGATTCAAAACCAATAAAAATGGACGTCAAAGTAAATTGAAGAAAGATTTGCAGAGGCTTGAGAAGATGGCATCGAAAACCGGATCCACCAACACAGGCAAGCATGGCTAAAGCTCTTAACCTGAGTTAGTAAGTTGTGTTATCAACTAAACATACGTTAAAGAAAAAAAATGCTATTAAAAAAAACCTAAATGTCATCACTTGAATGAGAATCGCACATTTAGAGCCAACGCCACTCTACAATCTACTGAGTATAAGGACAGATGATGAAAGTTGATAGTTTTGGACTCATCTGTCCGACTGATACCAAAGCTAACCCCAAAGTTCAATATCTTGCCTTCTATATATCTTATTCTATTAACAGAACAGGGCGAGACTCTGACTCACACGGTGCCTCATCCAAGGCATGGTTTGATGGCATTTCCGCCATCGAAAGCTACCAAACCACGGTTTGTGCAAACTGGGGCCAAATTAATTCTTGAGTATTACATACAGAAGATATTAGCCCTTTCTTAAGGATAATTACTGCAGATTGCACCCAAAATGGTGATGCTGTTTTCCATCAGGATTCTGCCCCATCGCATCTAGATCAACGAAATTCTCACGGATCAGCAAGAGTACACAACAATGGATGCCAAACTGTCCTGACGCTACAACTTTCATGTCACTCATTTCCTATGGGGACATCTGAAAACAAAACTGAATAAGAAGAGTTACGCTGAGGTGCCTCTAAAAGGCTATTAGAGAAGAGATGCAAAGAAAAAAATCCCCAGGAATTGATTTTGCGGGTTTTGAAATCATGTACGAAGCGTGTTGTAGATAAATCATTATGCCGGAAGGTCGACATATTGAGAAGCATCATGAATTTGTAATAAATTTTTTTTGAAATAAAAAAAAACTCTTCAAAAAATGATCCCCACTTTTTTGTTACCTCTGTAAACAAGGAGAAAGAGATACGAAATAAGATTTCTTTACCTTTATTGATATTGAAAATATCATCTGCTTGAAAACTGTTTTGAGATTTCCTGCTACGTAAAATTGATTCAAATCTTGACTTACTTGCTTTTTAACTGTCGATGAAGATTTAAATTTACTCGTTCAGTATGCTAGCTACCTTTTATCCTAAGGGTCGTAAACACATTTCAGCTACATCACAATGCTTAAAGAAATATCTCATTCTTTTAAAAATTATTAATAATTTATGAAAAATTAGTTTTCTCTGCGATTTTTAAAAAATTACTTGGGGACAGTCAGTAGTTTTTCAGAACTACCATTTCAAAAAAATTTTTGGTGCAACAGATCCTTTCATTTTATCTAAATATAAAGGTGCAGAGAGCAGCAGATTTTGTGTAGGCATTCTGTCTAGTTCTAATCTATAAACACCACAATGTTTAATTAATTTATGTCATTTTTTTAAAAAAAAAAATTACTTGGTTCATTTGATATTTTCATTTAATTAAACGCCTAGACGATAAAAAGATTTTGTTTATTGCATTATTTGAGAAATATTTTACATTTAAACTATTAGACGTGAAAATATTTTATCCTGAGAGACAAGGTACCGATATGATGTAACAACGCGACGAGGCCGCGGCATCAGTTCGCATAATTATAAAAGGTACGCTTGTAAGCGTGTGTGCGGATGTCCAGACGAATCAACAAACTTGCCTTGAAATTTGGACACACAGGTATTCTTAATGGTCTCTTTCTATGAAGTTGAAATAAAAATTTTTTTTTCAGAAATTTTGTATTTAATGTTTTGTGTTGTTTGGGTCATTTTACAAGCTTACGGCGGTAGTATCTTTTTCAATGATCGTTGAAAAAAAAACAATCAATGTAACTATCGGATAGAAATAAAACACCCTTTGCCTCTTTAATGAAGTTTGTTTTGAGTCATGTATCTACTGAATTTTGAGGAAATTTTAAAAATAGTCAGTTTTACACCGAAATATTTTTGTTTTAATTTGCTGCATCCGACGTTCTACTAACACTATTATTTTCAATTTTTTTCATTTATAAACTGGAACGGTTCTGATGGATTTTAAACAAGAACGGTTAAAAATAGTTTTCACGCTTTTTTTTTAAAATTAATTTTCCTGGTCAGTTGAAAGATATTTTTCCAGCGAGCATCTCCCGCGCCAATTCTCCGAACGTTGCTGGCAATTTCATTGGCTGACGGTGCAGAGCAAGCAGGTGACGTCATAACTTTCAAACTGAAAGATTTGACATATTTTCGTCAGTGTCTTAAACGTATTTTTTGTCTCTGCATATTTTAGCTGCTGTAATAATCATTTTGTCGCTGTAACAATATTGTTTCAGTTTAACGTACTCTGTAATACTTTTATACAGTTGAAATGTCGCTATCGCGAAGAAAATAAGGGACAATCAGTGTATAACTTTGTTTTGTTTTCAAAACGTTTTCATGTCATTGTGGGGATTTTTTTTAATTTTGTTGAAGTCCTGATTACACAGGCAAACGCCGTGTGCGTACCTGCTAGTATAATATAAAGCGAAAACAAAGAATTTTTACATAACGAACGAACATCTCTTAACGTTCCGATGGTTACAAATTTGTTTATCTCTGTGAGCATACATTGATGTTTCTTCTTTTGAGTAGAACAGTTGTGTGTCCACTCTACGTTACTGAGCGCAAAATTATTTGTATCGTACGCTTATCTGATAAACATTTCAGATTCCTCTGAAACTACCAATTTCAGATTCTACTCTTTCTATCATAGATTTTCAAAGTAACTTCGATTTCTAATATCCATAAATTACTGGAAATTGGTTTATGTCGATACTTTCACGTATTAAGAAAATCCAAATTTTGGTAATTCTCAAACATAAAAAATGAGAACGATTTTAAATAATATTTTAAATTGTTAAGAAAGACAAAATAGTTTTATTGCTTAACTTCGTTTGAACATGATTTAATAACACTAATTAACTCTGTTTATCTAATACCAATTTATATGTTTCTTATCAAATAATTTATTATATTTCTGAAATGATAGATACATAACTAAAGTAATTATTAAATTATAATAAAGAATAAGTAATATTTGTTTAAACTTAAAAATTAAGATCTACAAAAGGTAAATGAGGTATGCAACATACTCTATTTTATAATGTTGAAAAATATCTTTCATAATTTCCATTTCATCGCAATGTGACTTTCAAAACATCTTTTTGAAATTTGATACGAGAAGAAAATAATAATTACAGGTTGGTGAGAAAACATTGAGTGTTAATACTTTTGTTACAATTGATCGTTGACTGGATACCCAAAAAATTATAATAATATAATAAATGCCAACGATCATGGTATGTGTGCAAAAGAAAAGAACACAAACATATAAACTAAATTTAACGAAGATTAAGTTTGTTTTTTGACATTTGTCTACCCGCAGAAGACACCAAAGTATAACAAAGGCTCGCGAAAAAAGCTTACTGTTTTGAAAATGCCAGCGAAGTAAGTCGGATGTGAAACAAATCGATTTCAGTTTCGCTAATATAACGGTTCTTGTAAATTTAACTATATAATTTTGAACCAGAATGAAGGAGTAATGATTTTTCATAAATACTGAAAACTATTGAAACAGTGGAAGTGAAGTTGTTTGAAGTCGAAACCAAAAATGTATTGGTTGCAGACTAATCGTTTTGTAAAACCGCAATAAGGTTTGGTAAACTAATGTACCAAAATGTTTGAGTTGGAAGTAAAATTATTGTCGGAAGGAGTAGGATTAAAATGTAACAATGGCAGCGATAAGAAAGAAGAAAGTGAATTCTCGAAAATAATCAAAAAAATATAACCACTTAATTGTTTCAGAAATAATGGTATCTGAAAATATATACTTAGGAGTATTTATCTCAGTTGTAAAATAGGAAAACATAAATCATAATCTGATCGTGAAAGTCGATGCATGATCTTTTTCGAATTAATTTCTGGTATATTGTTTTTTATGTTGTTGCCTGTGTAGTATCACTAATATAAATTGACAGTAATGCGCACGGCGTCGTGGCATAATGAGTTCAACAAAATAAAAAAAAGCCAGAGTGACATAAATGAAAGTTTTGAAACGAAATCAAAATATATATACCATATACATATAATGATATCAATAATTATATAAACAATGTCATTTTAATATTCAAAACGAAATTAACAAACGTATCCATAATGCAATGCAAAAACTTAAATTTTTAATTAAGCTAAACCTAAATAACGAATAAATAGGAAATATCAAATATATACTTAAGAGCATATGAAAATTTTAACATATTCATGAACCTTTGTTACAATCAATACCATTGAAAAAAGGCAATCCAAAATTTCGAGTTTCAAATAATTAAATGGTAGCTTGCTTTGACAAGTTTTAGTCGGTTGATTTTGCTGTTCAACCATCCCTGTTACCAATTGTTAGAAAATAGAAAGGTACCAACCCCTAAAAAGGGAAGCGGAAGAGAAAGAAAATATGTCTAATCCTGCAAAATATTGCATCAATATAGAAAGAATCTAGCATGTACCCTGCAAATACATACAAGTATATTGCACTCCATTAAATATTTCACATAAAATAATGAATTCTGCTTGTACAAAAATTCTAACTATTTTAACCATGAATTAAAATCAATGTGTACTTAGCATTTACCAGTATTCAAATATCCGCTTCTTACCAACACACAGAGTAATATGCCAGTATTAAATAGTAGCAAATTATTAAAAAATTCAAAAAATTATTCTGATGCCTACATTAAAATCCCATTATAAGTTAAATTCATGCGAATAATCAAAATTTGGTAAAAATTTTAGAAATAACAATTGAATATTTAAAATATTATATTATTTTTATGAATTATTTAAAACCGTATGCCACCATGTAATATTGTAAAAAACTAAAATGCGTAGGTCATTTGAAGAAAGTAATTTCAATTATAGAAGAAGACAAAAAGAATAGTCAGGAAATATACATATTATTATATAAGAATTACTATGGTAAAATTATATAAAAATACTACAGAAAATGTTTTATTCGAAGTAACTTAAATTTTTATCAATATAAGCCAATAAGTGTTTTTAGGAAACACAAAAGTGCACTATTTAAAAAAAAAATTTATGTCTTACCCTATTATTGTTATCTGTAACCAAATTGTTATTTCATTGATATAATTTATTATTAAATTCTTGAATACCTGATATGCTGCTACTACCCTCAAAAAAGAAAAATTTATTTATAATAAAATTAAATTTGTCTTTATCAAAAAATATCAGTATTAATTTTCTATCTATAATTTTATATCTAAATCGAGAAATTTGCAACAAATTCATTGTTATTAGTCTTTATTAGTTTTAAATAATCAGGATAAAAAAGTTAATTTGTGGTTTTAAGTCTAAATCTTTATTAAAAGACTGTCAATCAACAATATATCTATACAATAAACTAGGAACTGCTATTAGTAATGAAATCTTTCTCCAAAATGCAGGTAAATATATGCTGAAATATGGATGGCCCTCCTTTAATCTGATGAAAGAGCTATTATCAAAAAGAACATAATTAATACAAGATTTAATAAGATTTCTTATAATTATTACTTATAACCTTTTTTAAAACTAAAATCATTAAGTGAATTCTACTTGAGTATATACCAAAGCATCAATATCTAACCATATTAAATAGATCTTGGAAATCAGAAGTCTGTATATTAGAAATGTTAACATCTTTAGCCAGCATTTGGCTACTCAACACTGTTATTGACAATAATCGTATTATTTTTTGTTTTCTTAAATTTGTAAAATTTTGCCTGATTTAGTAATGTATGTATTGCAGCCATTAATACACTTTAAATTTAGAGGACTTTGTGACATTTTGGAGTAAGAAAATATGTATTAATCTTTCTTTACATAATGAATTCCTAGGTTTTTTTAAAAGAAAGGCTTTAATTCTATTAGTAATTCTCTTATCACATAATTTAGACTCTATATAATTATCACTGTTATTAGCTGTGCTAAGCGTTTATAATAATATTTCAAATTATGTGCCAAACTTGTTGGCACTCTTTGTCTATATAAACTATTACAAATCTTTTGCAGCCTATTTATTTGTTTTTTTAATGGCCTGGTATCTATCATTATGAGATTTCAAGTTAAACTGAAAAGATCATATAAAAGTTTTGTTTATATTCATTAAATGCCTGTATCGGTTATGTATTTCAGATTAGATTTTATCAATAATATCTTTTTTTATTTTGTATTTTAATATTCCTACACAGTATACAATCAAACGATGCTTTAAATTCTTCTTCATTAATTCTCTGATATTCCCATCTAAGGATATTCTTATAGATATTTTATAGAGAAAGATTCCAAGAGATATTCTATTAGATATTCTTGTCTCTTAGATATTCAAATCTCCAGTAATTACATGTCTATAATGTTCATTCATGAAATTATTATATTCTTACACTGTAATCATCACTGTATTACTTTTATTTTGTTATAAAGCAATACTCATTCGCCTAATTGTTTGTTATATTTTAAAAGCATCGTTTAATTTTAATACTTTTTTATAGAAAGCAATTACTATATTTATCTATTACAGCAGAAAACATCAGTAATTTGTTCACAAGGAAGGTACAGTATTCAATATCTTTCTTGTTGTTTATGTTTTTAGATAAATTTAATTTGTTGCAATAAAATTTGTAGATGTCTCAATAACGTCCCATCCATGTGATTTGCTATATTTTCTTAGAATTAATGAAGAAGCTTTATTTCTTTTTTTGTTGAGTCCAAACATGTTATCTCTATTAATTACATTCATGTCTCCATTTTATCTCTCTTATGTCTAACTAGATCTAGATTTCTTACTAAAGCCGTTTCTATATTTGGATGCTACTACTCTATAAAAAATATTGAAAATCATTACTTTAATTACTAGAAAAATATTTTATTGAAATACAATACATTGAGTCCACATGGATTAAATAGTATTGTAATGATTTATAAAAAAAATTTACAACTATAACCTGCTTTAGATTAGAACCATCTTGATACACTACTTCTGCATTTTCAAAATCCCACATTAAAATGTCCAATTTCACTCTTATTGTAAATATTTTTTTTGTTGTATTCAAATTTTTTAAAAAGGCCTGGAATGCTGCTGATTAATTCTAAGTTAATTGTATTAGATGTTTGAATGGCAGGTACCACAGATTTTACTATATACAATTACATGTTTTATAGAAATTATAACTTGAAAAATTATTCATTTGTGCTTCATTTACCATTACAAGTTTTGCATCTTTATTATTACATCTTTTGAATTTTAAAATATCTGAATAAAGTCAAACTTATCATTATTATCTAAATTTTTCATGTTAGATTTGTAGATATTATTCTTTCGTATTTCTTGTGATATATGTTTTACTTTCTCGTATACGAAGTATACAAAGAGGTATTAGCAATCGTGACCTGGAACTCGAGATTTTGACAATCTCCACTTAGACCTCCCCTGAGTCCGAAAAAACACAATTTAATTTGTCTGTGTGCATGTAACATGAGCAACTCAAACATAAGCTTTGGAAGCGATGGGATTTTTATGTGCTCTTAAACATCAATTTGTGAGGTTTCATCAAATTTTGGACAAACTTCAACGGGCAAGTCTATCTGCATGTCGATCAATGCGAACGCTATAACTCAAAAACTTGAATATAGACGGATAAAATTTGGTACATCTGCTTCATCGTCATGAAATGTAGTCCGTATGAAAGTTTTGGGCCAAATCCGTCAAAGGGTTGACTGTCATCGGATCTGTATAATAGCATACTTGTTCAACCCATGCGCTGCAAAATGCCTGTAAAGAAGGGATGTCTGAAAATCCTGGCAGTTTGCCAAAACCACCCCTCTATGGCGAGATTTTGTAAGGAAGCAAACATTTAGGGTGTCTCTGTTTTACTGCAGGCTTGAAGTAACCTCTGAGTATGCAAGCTATTCAGCGAGCAAGATATTCTCCTGTTTTCTTTCCTCCGCATGGAACTTGCATTGCTAGGGAGTTTGATATAAAAATAAATATTGCGAAGTTTAATACATGTATCTTTGAATATGATCTTCACCCTGTTATCACTATAATCAACAAATGAAAACCTTCTGATAGTCATTGCATTCTACACAGTTGTCTGGAACTTTTATCAACGCAGGGGAAGGGAAATGACAAATGCTCTTGAAAAGTATAATGAAAGTTTAGGGAGGCTCCTGCTAGTTTAGAAAGTGGGGATAAGAGAATGCAAATTTATTTGTTTCAGTACTTTGAATTCCAGAAAATTGGTTTATAGGTTTTCTGTATTAAAATCACATTTCCAATATCATAATTTTCTTAGTGTCACCATCAAGACAGTTCAATTCCTAATAGTATCATTTGTCTTATAAATGCAATTACACATTTAATTTAAGTACAGAATGGTAGACATCTTCATTATCAACATGCTAGTAAACTACATTTACTTGTAGTAAATTCACAATAACTCTAAATTTGGGTATAGTAGCTGCAATATCTTTTGTCTTTTTTTATATTTAAAGTTTTTTTGTTCTCTGTCTACAATTCCATTAGCTGACCTCCTAAAGACCCAATTACAGACACTATAACTCTATAACTAATCAAAGGAAATTCAATGTAATAATAGTTTAACGACATATACATACCCAATAGTATAACATCTAGCAAAGACCTACCAATATGTAAACCATAGTCACAAAAATCTTTAACTCATAATATATCATGAAATATCTAAATTTACTAATGTAGCAAAATAAGCTGAATACTTGCAACCAACTCTACATAACAAATGAAATATTTCCTACTAAAAACGTAGAAAAGGAAATTATTGGTACTTCTGTTTAACTATGATATAAGAACATAGTAAAACACAAGGAAGACCTACTAACCCAACCAATTGCCATACAACTGAAACATCTTTAACACAAAGTATGCATATATAATGTCAATAATTAAAAATTACATAAATGTATCAAAAATTACAAATTTTCCCAATCACTCACCAAAAATAATATAAACCTTAAAAATATAAACCTTAATTAAATATATGACCTTAATCCAACAACTGACATGTAGCTCCACTCTACATTTATCTATGTCATGCCAATGAATTACTACTATGAGACACTTATAAACAAAAGTAGAGCCTTTTCACTTATATAATATTTTTGTATATATATATAAAAATTCCCTTAATTATACCCCTTCCTATATCCCTCTCCATTATGCCCCCCTTCTTCCCGCCCAATAATATCAGGTCGAAATGTTCCACACTGCGTAATTTACGACAAATCCACTGCATCCAACGATATGATTTCAACTTACCTGAGCAAAACGTAAGCAGGGAATAAATCATTGACGTCATTAATTATTTCCTGCTGCTCTGATTTTTCCCTGCCAGATGGCGGAACAGGGCTGGGAACTGGCTCTTTCCATGGTTCTTCATTTGATAAAAAAAAATCTCTGACCCCATCAAGAAATACAAATTAATTTAAAATCGGAGGAAAAGATATTTTAACCGTTCTTACTTTAAATCAGGGAGAAATGTTGACGTTATTGTCTCTCAAAAAAAATGAAATGATAGTTATCATTAGAACGTCGCATGAAGGAAATTAAATTCAAAAATAAGATTTTCATGTCAAAACTGGACTATTTTAAAATTTCTCAAAAAATTCAGCGAATTACGTTAGAAGTTCAAATTTCATTAGAACTAAAATTGTTTGTTCTTTCCGAGGAAATCTATTTTCTTCCCTACCATTTCAGAAACGATGGTATAAGAAATTGGACACGGAATATGTCCAGAACAACACAAAACATTAAATGAAAATTTCTAGATTGAATTTTAAATTCCGCTTCAGTACTTTGAGTCACCTAATATTGACTATACCTGTGTTCCAAATTGCTGGCTGTAAATGTGCTGATGGATTCGTCTGAACATCACACGCACGCACACACACAAACATTGCCTTTTATAAGTATAGATACAGAGTTAATTTAATAGTGGCCCACTAGGCCCTTGGGTAGCGGGAAGAGGGAGTACGGTTCTCCATCAAAAGGTTCTCCATCAAAAGGTTCTTTCATCAAAAAAGTTTTCATCAAAAGGTTCTTTCATCAAAGTTGTTCTTCATCAAAAAAGTTTCATCGTGTTGTCTCCACCATCAAAGGTTCTTCATCAAAAGGTTCTCCATCAAAAGGTTCTATCATGTTATCTTTTCATCAAAAGGTTCTTCTAATTAAAAAGTTGTTCTTCATCAAAAAGTTCTTCATCAAAGTTCTTCATCGTGCTGTCTTCATCAAAAGGTTCTTCATCAAAGGTCTTTCATCAAAAGTTGTTCTCCGTCACGTTCTTCCATCAAAGACCTTTCAACAAAAGTTCTTCATCAAAAGGTTCTTCATCAAAAGTATTCTTCATCATCAAAAGGTTCTTCATCAAAAGGTTCTACCAAAGTTCTTCTATCAAAAGCAGTTCTTCATCAAAAGGTTCTTCATCGTTGTTCCTCCGTTAACAGAAGTTTCTCCACCAAAAAAAGGTTCTTCCACACCAAAGTTAGGCTCGCGGTGGTCTAGTGGTGATCCTTGACTTGAGGGTTCCAGGCTCGAAACCAGATTCCATCTGAACCGCCATGTATGGGGACCTTGTTGCATCGCTAAACTTCATATGTAGTGGCCAAACGCTCCCCTGTTGGTGGTATGGAAGTTTAGAGGGTTGTTTGCTCAGGCTTGGTCCTCGGTCCTACCGCGTGGTTCAACTAAATATGAGGTCTGTCCTAAATAGCCGTCGTAAGTTGCTTCAAAAAGGGACGTTAATCAAATCTAACATAACCATCCGTACAAAAAATTCCTTTCCAACGGTGAAATTACAGGCCTGGAAACGAAACTTTCTTCCTTGCTCTTTAAAGTGGATCAGTTCCTTACTGGGCATGGTAATTTGGGTTCTATCACAAACTAGTGACGTGTAGTCTGTCTTCCAAGAGAAATTCAAAACGAGAGAACATTATTTTCGACTGCATGTTCAGGGATTGCTGGAAATTTTACAGCAAAAAAACTTGGCGTTTCAGAAAAGGAATGGCCAGTCGTCTCTGATACTGATTAACACAAAGCCTTCTTTCTTAGATTTTACTGAATTCAATTTCACACGTATAAATTCTAAAGCAATGCTTTTTCCTACTGATTAGAAAAAATTTATGCACCTAATGTAAAACTGTTTGCTCAATATATTACTATAATAATCTTTGTTTTCCTTCCTGATTGTCCTTTTGCATCCTCCCTTTTTTATTATTTCTTCTTGTTTCATTTTTATATGGTGTTTTTTTTTAATTTTTTCCTCTCATTATTTCTATTTTCGTTCTTCTATCCCTGTAATACTTTTGTATCTTACACTTTCTATATTCTTGTAAATATTGATTCTTAATTATTGAAATTTGACTTTCTATTCTTTGATTCGTTTCCTATTATTATTATCATGATTCGTTAATATTTCACTCTTGTCTATCTTAATATTGTATATTTGTCTACGTATGATCTTGGTTTTATTATTATTTTACTTTATTCATCTAATTCATTTAATTATTTCAAATATTTGTTTGTTTTAATATTCCTTTTTATTTTTCTCCCTTGCTTATTTTTAATTTTGTTTGTGTGTAAAGAATCATTTTTTCAAAGACTAAATTGTTTTGTTTACTTACTCTGTAAGCCCTGTGTTGTACATTTGTAATGAGGAGTTTGAATGTTGAATAATAAATAGCTAATTTTAAACCGTTAGAGATAGGCATATATCACTTCAATTCTGAAAAAAATGCTGTAAATGACAAAAAATTATATTTTGAATTTGTGTCAATAAATGTGTTGATAAAAAAATTACGAGTCTAAGTATACAGTCCCCTGGTCCTATTAGGCATATTTAGTAGTAAAATATTCTTGACACACCAATATTTTAACCGTTAGTTTCCCCTCTGTGGCTGAAACTGACCCAGTTATGGTTTAATCTTCAATTAGGTTCTGTCGGAATATGGAATTTCCGATACATCTAAATTGATCAGGATTTTCTCATCTTTCAATTCCGTAGATGAAATATCTGTAGATGAGATAATATTTAAAAGTTAAACTCAGCATCATTCGCTGAAATGGAGAAAGTTGAAAGGAGAATTTTAAGAAATTCTAAAAGAAAAGAGATCACAAGTCTATTTATTCTTTATTTATTATTGAAGTGAACTATTAACTTATAATATAACCAAAAGTGAGAAATCTGGGAAATTTTATCTGACAATCATGTGATTTTTTCAAACCAAGGACGAAACATCTGGGACTGCTCCAATTCATCCGAGACTTTTGGTCACTTGAGTTATGGGGCCATTCTTCCCGCTATGAACTATTTAGGTAGCTTATCCCGTTGTCCCCAAGCATAGTTTCGGGATCCCGAATTTATTCTGACAAATCTGCGAATTTTTTTCAGAAATCTAATACTCAACTTTCGGACTACCCACCATCCGGAGACTTTTTGGTCACTTGAGCAGCCCTTCCCGCTATGAACTATTTAGGTAGCTTATCCCGTTGTCCCCAAGCATAGTTTCGGGATCCCGAATTTATTTGACAAATCTGCGAATTTTTTTTTCAAACCAGAACGGAATACTCAACTGGACTCAATTCATCCGAGACTTTGGTCACTTTGAGTTATAGTCATTCTTCCCGCTATGAACTATTTAGGTAGCTTATCCCGTTGTCCCCAAGCATAGTTTCGGGATCCCGAATTTATTTGACAAATCTGCGAATTTTTTTTTCAAACCAGAACGAATACTCAACTTTCGGGACTGCTCCAATTCATCCGAGACTTTTGGTCACTTGAGTTATGGGGCCATTCTTCCCGCTATGAACTATTTAGGTAGCTTATCCCGTTGTCCCCAAGCATAGTTTCCTCTGGGACCCCTGAATTTATTTGACAAATCTGCGAATTCTTTTTTTTTTTCACAGAAACACACTCAACTTTCGGGACTGCTCCAATTCATCCGAGACTTTTGGTCACTTGAGTTATGGGGCCATTCTTCCCGCTATGAACTATTTAGGTAGCTTATCCCGTTGTCCCCAAGCATAGTTTCGGGATCCCGAATTTATCGGACAACTATGAATCTTTTTTTTCAAACCAGAACGAATAATTAAACTGGACCGCTCCACCTGGTCTGAGATGGTCACTTGAGTTATAAATATTCTTCCCGCCAGATCCATCTAGGTAGCTTATCCCGTTGTCCCCAAGCATAGTTTCGGGATCCCGAATTTATTTGACAAATCTGCGAATTTTTTTTTCAAACCAGAACGAATACTCCAACTTCGGGACTGTCTAATCCATCCGAGACTTTGGATATCATCACTGAGGGGCCATTCTTCCCGCTATGAACTATTTAGGGTGAGGCTTATCCCGTTGTCCCCAAGCATAGTTTCTGATCCCTATTCTGACAAATCTGCGAATCTTTTCAAACTGCATCCAATACTCAACTTTCGGGACTGCCCAATTCATCCGGGAGACTCTTGGTCACTTTGAGCAGGCCATTCTTCCGCTATGAACTATTTGTGCGCTTATCCTGTTGTCCCTCGTACATGTTCTCTGATCCTGAATTGTTTGACAAATCTGCGAATTTTTTTTCAAACCAGAACGAATACTCAACTTTCGGGACTGCTCCACCCATCTGAGACTTTTTTGGTCATTGGAGTTATGGGGGCCATTCTTCCCATGAACTATTTAGAGAACTGGTTAACTCCCAAGCATAGTTTCGATCCTGAATTTATTTGACAAATCTAAGTGAATTTTTTTTCAAACCAGAACGAATACTCAACTTTCTGGCACCTACTTAATCTGGAGTATTCTTGGTCCTGAGTTATGGGCTAGCCATTCTTCCCAGAACGAACTATTTAGGTAGCTTATCCTGCTTCCATGCCTAGTTTCGGGATCCTGAATATTTGACAATCAGAATTTTTTTTTCAAACCAGAACGTATCCTTGAACTTTCGGGACTGTCAATACTGACATCTTTGTGGCTCTTGAGCATATGACCTTCTTCCCCTCAAGTGACAACATTATTTAGGTAGTTTACTGTTGTCCCTGCAGCTAGTTTCTGATCCGAATTTTCGACAAATCTCAGGCAATTTTTTTTTCAAACGAGAAGAATACCAACTTCGGCCCTGCTCCAATTACATCTGACTTTGGTCACTTGAGTCATGGGGCCATTCTTCCAAGAGAACATATAGTATATCCTGCTAGTCCCGTATAGTTTCGATCCTGATTCTATCGACAAATCTGCGAATTTTTTTTTTCAAACCAGAACGAATACCAACTTTCTGGGATCTCCACCTATCCGAGACTTTTGGTCACTGAGTTTCCATCGTAAAGCTATTCTTCCCAGTGAGCTATGACTATTTGTGAAGCCATATTGCCAGTATGTTTCTCATCCTGAATTTATTTGATCAACACCTGGCGTGAATTTTTTCTTTCAAACTCAGAACGAAATACCAATCCCTTCGGGAACACTGCTTCCAATTATGAGATTTGGTCACTTGAGTTTAAAATCTTCCCAAGCCAGAACTATTTAGGTAGCTTATCCCATTGTCCCATGCATACGTTTCTGGGATCCTACAATTCTATTTGACAAATCTGCGAATTTTTTTTTCAAACCAAGAACGAACTCAACTTGGAATCTCCAATCCATCCGAGACTTGGCTTTGATATTGCGTGCCAGCTTCTTCTGCCAGGAACTATTTAGAGCCATTAACCTGCTGTCCTCAAGCATAGTTTGGATCCTGGAATTTTTACAAAATCTGGAAATTTTTTTTTCAAACCAGAACAGAAGACTCAACTCGGGACTGTTCCAATCTATGTCTTCGGTCACTTGAGTTAAGTGGCCATTCTTCCCACAGCATATATTAGGTAGCTATCCTGTTGTCCTCTAAGCATTAGTTTTCTGGGATCCATTATTGTGACAAATCATAATTTTTTCTTTCAAACCACGAATACTCCAACTCTG
This sequence comes from Araneus ventricosus, assembly GCA_013235015.1. Taxonomy (NCBI): domain Eukaryota; kingdom Metazoa; phylum Arthropoda; class Arachnida; order Araneae; family Araneidae; genus Araneus; species Araneus ventricosus. The sequence goes on from BGPR01000077.1 coordinate 775,599, forward strand.
GACTGCTCCAACCTATCCGAGACTTGCCTTATCCTATGGCCAAATCTCTTCCCAGAACTATTTAGGTAGCTTATCCCGTTGTCCCCGCTTAGTTTCTTGGACCTGAATTTATGTGACAAACTATGGAATTTTTTTTTCAAAACCAGAACGATACTCAACTTCTTGGGACTGCTCCACATCATCGAGACTTTTGCATGCCTAGTTATAAACTATTCTTCCGCTAGGACTATTCTAGGTAGCTTATCCTTTGTCCCCAAGTCATAGCCTTAGATCCTTAGAATTGATTCTGATCAAATTACGAATTTTTTTTTTCAAAACAAACGAATACTCAACTCAATCGGACTCCATCCGACTTTTGTCACTTTGAAAGTATATGGCCTATTCTTCCAGCAATGAATCATTTAGGAGCTTATCCGTTGTCCCAGCATAGTATCCTGGAATTGATTCTGAGACATAATTCAGTGAATTTTTCTGACAGAACGAATACCTCACTTTCGGGAATGCTCCACTAATCCTGAGACTTTTGTCACTTGAGTTATGGGCAGCTATCTGCCAAGTGAACTATTTAGTAATGCATCCCTGTTGTCTCAAGCATAAGTTTCTGGATCCATTTATTCGGAGCAAATCTCGCGAATTTTTTTCAGTTCAACCATAGATACTCAACTTGGGACCGCTCCAGCTCCATGCTGAGACTTTTGATTGAGTATAAATAGGCATTCTTCCCGCTATGAACATATTTAGGTAGTTGTCCCTGTTGTCCCTGCAAGTATGTTCTCGGGATCCGAATTGACTTACAAATCTTGTTCTTTTTTTCAAACCAGAATGAATTACCTAAACTTCGGACTGTTCTAATTCACCAGACTTTTGTCACTTTGAAATTATAATGCCATTCTTAAGCTATGAACAAACACTCTCGTTTTTGTGTGATCCTGTTGTCCTAAGCATAGTCATCCCTGAAATGTCCTGTTTTCAAAAGAGAGCAAGCCAAGTTCGGGTTACAATTTTGAAAAAAAGCGGAAGTATCAATAAATCTCGACGATAGTGTCTAGATAATGGTCATAGTGCCGGGGCCCGCTTTATTTCTAACTCACATTACATTGCAAAAGTGCAGTGAATGAATCACGGAAACATCTAACCGAAAATCTTGGGTCGAAATTGTTCAAACATCCTCACACCTTTAATTTGAAACATAAGCCATCGTAAGTAATTTTGAACATTATCTTCATGCTCTGTCTGGCACGCATGCGTAGAGTGCCTCTTTTTCTCGGCGTGTGATAAGTTGGTGGATGGTTGTAGAAAAAAATAAAGTTGCGGTTCGCAGTTACGCTAAATGTTACTTACCAAAGTAAACTTTATGAAAACCCTGCTAAGAATTTTTCTACTTATTTGGAATCAACAAAAGAAGCAAAATTTTTTCTAGAAAATACAAGATCGCATATAAATGATGATCCACGGCGTTGCCTGTTGTTCTTTCATTATAATAAACTGGAAGAAATGCGCATTTATCCTTGACGCAATAAAAAATCATAGTAGATGTCCCGTTCTAGGGAAATAATGTCTGTCCGTTAGCGACAATGTGGACTATCGTTCCATGGTTAATTCGAAAGGCTCTTTATTCTCCTAAGCATAAGCTTTTGTACTGCTGAACGTCCCATTTCCGAAAGAAACACATTCAGGCAACAAGTTCAAGAAGGGGCGAAAATCAAGTGTCCCCAGGCGACGGACGGGAGCATGCGCGATAATCCAAAACATGGCCATAACGCAGGATCCGTAGTCGCACTTTTTTTCCTTAACTACCTGTCCCTTAGGCGACCAGCTTGTGGTTCATGCCTAACATTCTTTTATTTTTAGTTAATTATAATTCCCTGCTCGTGGTCTATCACCTGTTAAACTTGAGGAAATCGTATAAAAAAGTGAATATTTCACTTATTCCGATGATAATAAAATATAGGAACCCAAAATTCCAGCGAATTATAATTGCAGATGAATCACTATAACGAAAGTTAAAAACTGCGTTTGGCAAATCTCCTTCCAATTCATCTATCACCACTGGTAGAATGGATAACGCTGAATTGGCGAGAAAGTCGATGCTATGCTGGACGCCCTGTGAACCAGTAGTGAGGATGATTACGGAAAAAGGAGGTAGCAAAACATTTACAGATCATCTAAAAAGATCTGGTATAGGTATACTAAAATTTAATTAATAGTTAGTTATCCCAAACACTTGCTTTTTGTAATTTTTTAGTTTCAGGCAGCTCAAATGAAATAAAAGTTTAACTCTTCATAAAGTAGGGGGGGGGTGACTGGACCTCCTCGCCCTGACCTCCCCCCTACCGCTGCTGGTGTGAACGGCAACCATATGTGATTTCTTCCTAGATCAACTCATCACACTCTAAGCCTCCTCCCTTCCAGTGCTTAAACGGAGAACTGTGACCTTGTAACCTTGAGCATACCCACGTTCTCCCTGTGTTTCATTCTGATAGTTTGGAAACATAATAAAAAAAATAATTAAAATTAAGCAGAAACTGGTCGCTATGGAAAATTAGGTGTACGAAGGCCAATTTCTTAAAACTAAAGATGATTTACGATTTTGTGATAATAGTGTCCAGTTACTTGGAAAACTAAAATTTAAGGTAATTTTTATAAATTAATTAAATTCAAAAATCCTTCTAATGAGAACCTACTCACCAAAAGCAACCATGACAAATTTCAAAGTTTTCTAGTCTTCATGGTTTGGAGATTTCGTGATGAGTGAGTATAGTAAATGCAATTTCCTTATATAGGTCGCCTCAGCATTTATAGTAACAATAGCTGGATTTTAAAACCTTAAGAGAAGATGTCCATTGAACAAAATGTTTAAATGAGAAGATATTGAGGAGTAGCTTTGAGAGGAATACATATTCGAGAAAGGAGTGAATTTAACTTTTAGAACCTGTCCCTGTTATAGTTATATTAAAAATTAGGTCTCTTTTTGACACTCTACTATTTTAAACAAAAAAAGTTCCCTTCTGAGACTAAACTGACTCAGCTTATGAGCTTTCCATATTGCTTGACTTAGAAACTGTATACACCATTTAAATACATCTTAAACGATCCACTAATTAATGCATAACACTGTGCTTGACGAGGCCATAGGATTGGCTAAAAATCGAAATTGAAGCCTCAGAACTCGTCGCTGTAGCAGAAGACTGGGATTTTTTTTGTTTAAAAATGTTAGAATGTAAGAATATTTTACTAAAATGGTCGATAGGACTGGGGAACGCGTAAAATAGAATTCGTATTTTTCTCTATAAATATATATTCACTCAAAAAAACATATATTATACTTCCTCTTTCATTTAAAGCGATTTTTCCAATTGAACTATATGGGTCTATCCTGAGGGATGGGTAAACCCTTTTCGGTCGCGGGCACTGAAAAAAAAAGTTTGAGGCCAAGATAAATTTTTCTAAAATTTTAAAAACAATAACAAGTATTACTAAATTTAAATAGTTAATAGATTGTAGATGAATAACTAGGATTTATTAGTAAAAATTCTTTATTATTCAAAGGATGAAGATGTACATTCTAAGAACGAGCAGCTAATGCTCATCTGTCACTACTTGAAATAATTTTTCTAGTGTCCATAGCTGAAAACACGTTTACAATATAACATAGCAAACATAGTACTCATCTTCTGGCGTGGAGATATTAAATTTGGGAATTTACTTTCGATAATAGGATTTGTAAAACTCAACTTGGCATATTTGGGCCGGATAAACTTCCTGTGCGGGCTGGAGTTGGCGTCCGTGGGCCTAGTTTCCCATGTCTGTCTCTTGCCTCTATCGGTTTAGAAATTAGCTACTGTTCACGACAAGTGGCAAGTTCCCTGTATATAGTCTCACATTTCGCAAAAATCACAGAATGTAACACTGGTATGTTTCATAGAGTTGGGGGAATTGCTCAAACACTATTAATCAATTACGAACTCTTCATTAGATAACCACTGAATATATTTCTACTATGCTGGCACATGCACCTGTATAGAGTGGATCTTTTCTAGGATGAACAAGTTGTGGGATGAAGCGAAAAAATGGTAATATTATAAAAGTAATGTAGTAATTTTTATTTACTCAAAGTAAAACTACATTAGTGTTTATTAGAAGAATTTCTTTCTTATTTAGAAGCTCAGCACCAAATATATTGAGCAAATTATTCTCGTAAAATATAAGACTACAAATCAATTAATTATTTTACACGCCTTTCCTTACTTAATAAATTAAAACGAGAAATATTCGTTTCTGAATACACAGACCATTTACGTAAAAAATTAGTAGATGTTCCATTTTGAGGGTAGAAACACCTGCTCGTCAATTATGACGTCTTTATTTTCCCGGTTGGAGAATTGACATTACTTTCTTGCCATCGAGTGCTCAAAACCCGGAAGGTTGAACGTTTCCCAGATAACCTGTTAATGTTAGGCTCTAACGTACTAGTCTGTATTTTCAGAAGGTGAGGAAAGCATGGTCCATCAGCTCACTCCGGTAGCCGACATACCCCCTCCTGCTTCATTGCGGGCTAATGAACCTCATATCCAACCCAATGACCCTAAACACTTGCAAATGAGTGCTTGCTTTGGCAGAAGGCTCACCCCTCGAGCACTGACTAAACACAAGAAGATCGTAGACCTGACGTCAACTTGGGACAAGCACCATTCGATGCTTTATTATTGTTAGATTATTATTAAGTATAATAAACGATAGGTTTATTTCTAGGAACTGTGAAATTACAGGGATTTTTATTTACTGCTGCTTTCTACCATTCTTTCTCTTCTTGCTTGTTTTTTCCCCCTGTTCTGTACCCGCGAATGGTCTCGAGAAGTAAATATTTAAAAAGAATGGATGGATGGTGAAAAGGAAGAAGAAAAAATGTCTCCCGTGTAGGTTTTCCGAGAGGACCAGTTTGTTTGGTTGTAAAGAACTCATTAAATGATCGTTAGTGTCCGACCAGGAGATGGCTACACTTGTTGAAATTTAAGGTAAGGGAAGATTTCACAGGCTACTAATTTTGGACCGTGCGAACCAGACGTAAAAATCGAGTCGACTCGAATAATCTTTTTTTTTTTTCCTTAACGTTTTAAATGCGAATTCGGTGTCATTTTCTTTTTTCAAAAGAAAAAGCAAACCGTCGCCGTGTGTTCTATGCTGTCATGATGTGTTGTTCTTTGTTTTTGTTAAGAAAACTTGGAAATCCAGCCACGTTGGCTTTTGTGTCTGATGTTATTCTGAGCTGCCTACGTTTGATTTTTGGTGTAGATCATGGGAAAATATAAGAACTGCTATCGTTTGTTCCTGATATTGAGGCGTTGAAGGGCAAATGGAGGGGTGGGGGAGAAAATGCTAGCCGAAGTCTTGGGGAATCGCCCTGAATTCAAACTATTCTTGCATTTAACTTGGCGAGAAGTAGTGAAAAAAGATATTTTTTTACGGGTGCTATTTACCATCGCTACGCCACTGACGTTGGAAAAAATATTAACCCTAACTGGTTTGTTCATACGCACGTGCCAATTATCGCAATTTTAAACTTATAAACTAAAGATAAGCCATTCACAGACGTTATAATTGAAAATACAAATTACTTGGAATCTGTAAACAATTCAGCGGTGCTTTAGGTTCTGAATTGAAATGAAATGACACAACGCATTCCAAAATACAAAGTGTCATCTAATTAGACTGAGAAAACAAAACAGTTAAGGGGTTAAAGAATATTCTTTACTGTTATGCGTGCTATTTCATTCGCTACAACAATGCCCTTTGGAAATAATATTAAAGAATATTCTTTACTGTTATGAATGATTTGCATCTCGCACAATGAATGCCCTATTATAAGAATATTCTTTACTGTTATGAGTGATTTGCATTCGCTACAGCAATGCCCTTTGAAAATAGTATTAAAGAATATTCTTTACTGTTATGAGTGATTTACTTTCGCTACAACAATGCCCTTTGGAAATAATATTAAAGAATATTCTTTACCTGACGGTGCATTTGCATTGCTACAAAATGCCCTTTGGAAATAATATTAAAGAATATTCTTTACTGTTACGGGTGCCATTTGCATTTGCTACAACAATGCCCTTTGGAAATAATATTAAAGAATATTCTTTTACTGTTAGGTTGATTTGCATTGACTACACAATGCCAACTGAAAATAGTATTAAGTATATTCTTTACTGTTATGAATTACTCTTCTTACAAAATGCCCTTTGAAATAATTATTAAAGAATATTTTTACTGTTATGAGTGATGGTTGCATTCCTTTACACAGATGCCCTTTGAAATAGTATTAAAGAGATATTCTTTACTGTTATGAGTGATTTACTTTCGCTACAACAATGCCCTTTGGAAATAATATTAAAGAATATCCTTTACTGTTACGGGTGCCATTTAACCTCTCTTCGCCACTACCTGTTGGAAAAAAACCCATTAAATTTTTTTTTTCTTAACCGTTGCGGGTGCCATTTACCCACTCTACTATTTCTTAACGATTGCGGAACTTCGAAATCTTTAAGTTTGAGCCGTGTTGGTCTGGTAGTACAAGTACAGTCTTGGTTTTAAAGCCAGATAATTTTGCATACTTACGGATCCTACTATGGATTCAGGTCGCTTTTCATTGTCTCTCAGCGTCACGTGACTTCGCTTGCTTCTGAATGATGTCATAGGAGCGCGCTTAGTTTGGATTTCGATTTTTGTCTTAGCTATTGTATCATGGAGAAGCCAAAGTTATCTTTATCCTGAATTCATCATTCCCTTTAGAAATATACAAATAATCGTAATTAAAAGATAATTTTGGTTTTTCCATGATACAATAGCTAAAATACAATACAATAAAAATCGAAATCCAAACTAAGCGCGCTCCTATGACATCATTCAGAAGCAAGCGAAGTCACGTGACGCTGAGAGCCAATGAAAAGCGACCTGAACCCACACCATAGTTGGATCCGTAAATATGCGATAATCTTACATTGAATTTTGATTCTGCCACATAATTGTGATAAAAGTGGAATTAATGCCCTATTTATCTGTACAAAATCCAGGGCTATTCACATAGCACTATTGGGGAAAAGTCGTAATGGAATCAATTCATGTTTACGTTGCAGTCACACGACAAACTTGATTGTGCATGTCATTTAAACATCTACCTGCTATCAGTTAGAACTGTCATTAACATTTTATGCTTCGTTTACATTTTGCACAACCTTTTTGATGAAGCTAGATTCAGTTTACCAAACCACACAATCTGCTTACTTTCCGAGTGAAGTCACGCTTCAGCAATGATGTTGAAAATAAAATAATTTTCAAATTAAATTTCTAAAAATAAAAATATGTATAAAGTAAAAATAGAACACTAGATACATTAACTTTTCTAATCCTTCTATCGAGTTCCTTTTGTCATATAAACTTACTTAAAATGAACTTTCTCTACATCCTGTGTAACAGTTTGTCACACGTTCACTCACTTTCAGCGAAATGTTTTCAAACATTTGGAATATGCGTAAAATATATTCTTTTTCTAAAAGAAGTTGCCAGTAGCTCAGGGATTGGAAAGGGATGTAATTATTAAAATAACAAACATTTGTAAACAAAATGGTGTTATTTTGTAAAAATTCAGACAGAAACAAAATGTTTTCTGTATCTTTCAATCATCATTGTGTTTTCTCCCTTTTCTAGTTTATGACAACCAGTCTGTCAGAGACCTGAATAACTGAATAAAAAAATCTTTTACAATTTCTACGACAATACTTGATTTATCTTTAGGGTGAAATAGATGCATCAAAAAACCATTTCAATACGCACACTTTTGGGAATTACTGGTGTTTCGTGTAAGCAAATTTAACAATTTTTAAAATTTTTCAAACTGACATATTTGTGGAAGATATATGATCCGAAAAATCGTCTGCCGATATTCTAAGAAACACTTTCTTGGTGGATAATGGATGTCTCTTTTGATAGGTGGTTCAGCGAAGTGGAAACATTTTGGAATGTGTTTTTATTCGTTGACACGTGTTTTGCACGGGCAAAGCTAGTTTCGCGACTTTTTTCATTCACCACTCTTGAAGAATCCATCAATAAAATTACAGGTATTAACTAAACGAGATGATATTTATGGCTGACTATCATTCTTCGAGGTTTACGAAATCCCCATGCAAAAATGTTTCTGTATCTAAGAAAAGTTTTTTTCTCAGTATAACAGAAAAAAAAAAAGATATCGATTGTGTTTCTTTCGTCCAAAGTTATAGATTGTGTGTATAGAAATTGTGATACATTGTTTCTAAAACATTTGTTAATCGAAATAGTAAATATTATAAAACTGTTTAGTAAATTCGTGCAAATACTGTTTTGAACTCTTTTTAATCGTATTTTTACACAATGCTACGATCTACTATAATGGGGTCAATAAATCCGCACGCAATGCCCGCCAAATGTACCGTGCCTATTTAATATTGGAATCCATAACGCGTCTTGTAAGAGGAAAAGCTTAAGACAATGCACAGTTGGTGTTGGATAATATGCTCAGTTATGTATACATAAATGCGAATTCCGTCCAATCTAAGCATGCAGAATTGCCGATGACAATGTAACAACATGAAATGACAAATGCATATAAGAAATAATATAACAGTCAATTATAACAATATTAACACATGCAGCATATAAATAAAAATAATAATAAATAAATGAATAATAAAATAAGGATAAATAAATAAAAAAGAAAGGAAAGAAAAATAAGGGAAATAAAATTCAGAAATATAACAATTCAATTAAAAGAAACCCATTAACAATTATTTGAACCATCAACCGTTTGAATAAAGAAGATTCTCCAAGATATTCTGAGCGATGGTCTGCCGAGCTCAGTTATCTATATCTCGTGACTGTGACGTCACGTGAACTGGTCACATTTTACCCTGGAAAGGAAGCACCGCCGTTATAGCCCTGCATTGGAAACATCCAGCCAATCTTTCCTATTCCAAGATCAATCCATTTTTAAAATATTAGTGTATATTTTACGAGCGCCAAAGATAAATGAAAGCAATTTTTATTTATTTAACTACTTTTTATCTAAATTTTGTTTAATGTTTTTCAAAAAAATTATATTAATAAATGTAGGAATTGTATTTTTCCCGTCTAGCTTAAAAGCGTAAGTTTAATTCCTTCCTAAACAATATTTTCTCACTTTCCGAACAAGCTCATTTGAATAATTGTTGTGTCAGCGGAAAGATATCGAGAGATAACGGTCACGTGCTCTCTCCGTGCTAATCACGTGATGCGTGGGTGTTTCTCCGTTTTAAAAACGGAGTGTAATGTTTGAATCCTCAAGAGATGACTTTTTGAAACCAAGCAGAACAGACATGCGGTAGATTGGTGAGCGTAGGCAGCTACGGGGGTCTCTTCCCTGTTAGCACGGCGGTGATGGGCGATGGCTAATTACTAACTAACCTTTTTAAACATGATGCAAGTTGATATTTTAATAACTAACAAACTCTAAATCTCTCTTGTCTTATCTGTAAATAATTCATACGTGTAAATACCTTTCTCATATTATATTTCATAAATAAATAATTTAGTTTTTAACTGCTGTTTCTCCTCTTTTATCTTTGGTGCATTTGGCATTTGGTGTCCTAGATAACAACAATTCTCTACAATTTATGTTGGCTTCGGCCGAGAGATGAATAATTTCTACATAAATAGTTCATCATTTGTAAGGTGCAATATGAGGGAAGCGCTAGCAAACTACATTTCTGCTTGAATTCTTTTTCTGCTTCAAACAATGCTTTCGCAAAAGATTCTGCTGATTAACTTTGGGGTGCTGAACATTTTCGTGGGCTTTAGTTTTGTTCAAAAGTGGAGGCTTTGAAACACAACGCACTCAGAAGACAGCATACTTTCAACAGCCTGGTCCTCGTCTGATTTGTAACCAGCATTTTCGAAGATCGGCTATTGTTTGCAGATTATTCTTATAAACTCGATGTTTGATGTTACTTCTGTGGCATCATCGCGGCATCTGGCAATATCCTAAATTGTAATTACATGCAGATCGGATCCGCCCTCTCTGTGATGTCACCCATCGACCAATAGCGACGAGCCTGTTGCAGTATTTAAGGACTGATTGCTACTGTACATTCTCTTCCTCTTTTGTATCATTTGATAGCTAGCATGTATCTTAAGATTTGAATTAGGATTTTAATTTAATTGTTGTTTAATTAAATTTGTTATTTTGTTATCGAGTAGTCTTGCTTTGACTTAATCTCCAGGTCTGTGGTTTATCACATTGGAATACCTCTGATATTTGTCTAATACAGGAATTATAGGTTGCGATGGTTAGTAGTGTAGTATGGTACTAGTTAATATGAAGCACTTGAGTTTCTATAGTTCTATGTACCGACTACCTCAGCAACTATATAAATAAATTTCGCCTCTATCCATGCTGTAAAGTTAACTTGACCTCGACGTAGGCCCAGACGTTACACTTCCAAGAAAAAAGTCAAACGGGCTTAAATCGGGTGAACGCGGAGGCCGCAAACCTTCGAATGTAACCCTCGAGAACAAAAATTCGCTGCTTCAGAATGGAAGATGGTTGAGTTTCATATTCTTTTTCCCAATGATAAGCAGGTTATTGTTCTCGTGTCGTTTGCCGTTCTACAGAGCATTCAATAGACTGAGCATTCCGTGTACCGATTTTCTTATCGTTATCTCACACTAATGTCGCTGCACGCAGCTTAGCGACGGGAGTTGCGTTTTATATGGATAACCCTGCAATATGATTATAGTGACCAGATGTCCCGGATTTGTCTGAACTGTCCACACTTCGACTCTTTGAATTGTTCCCGAAGAAAATTGTTTTTCGTCATTTTTGAAAATGAGTAGTATTTGAAGAGAGTGGCAGAAACACTCATTTTCTATGACTAACTCATCTCCAGAGTGTTGTTACGCAACCCTGTTTTGGTATGTCGCCCATGATTTAAGAAATCCCTGTAGAGAATTTCGGTCTACTTTATTAGTTTCGCGAAATTTTGAGAGACTAAAGACAGTTCCCTGCATTTTGTTTTAACAGGTTCTGCTGAAATGCCACATTTTTTTTAAAGAGAGAAACATTTCTCGCTAGAAACAGTTCCCGCTCAGCTACACTGTCCGATCTTTTATGGCAAAAGACTCGCTTAGTTTATACTTTTAGTATTTTCAACCCCTTCATATCTACATGTTAAAAACCTGTAATGTTGTTTCCCAGCCATGTTAGTCCTATGTTGGAAAGAGCCATTTACAGAGATTTTATGGGAATGCCGGGGAAATGGAAGCCATTGGCCCCCCAACCTTGGCGACCATTTTGACGACTTGCTGACAAATTTGGCGACTTTAGTGATGTAATGTAGGATCCTGAAAATACTAGAATTTTTTCGCTATCTCTAGTAAGAGTGAAGTTATGGAGATTTTTCCTGCGACGACATATTCTGTCGGGAAAAGGGTATAAATACCGACCCGCTGAGCGAGGAATTAATCTGTTTGGAGTCTTGTTCGCTTTGCGAGTTCGTCAGCTATTAGACGCTGAGCGCTATTGTTAGTGATTTGCTGCCTGCTTGGGTGGCTAATTTGAGCAAGAAATGTTTTTCCTGTGCTTCGTGTTTTCCGGAATATTGGAAAATAAAACATCGTTCTCCTAATCCAGCTTGTTGGACTGCTTTCACCGTACACACACTGGAAGATTTTCGTAACAATATTTAGGCGAACCATCATTTTTCTTACATGAATCTTATTAAATGTTAATTTCTGTATCAAGCTCCTGTACAAACTTGGAAATGTGTTTTAAACTGAAATGAGTGCCTTTAATTAACTAATTTGGATCTGCTCTGAAAGTACAGAAATTTTCTGCAGAAATAACAGTTGACTGCTCATGCTGTTTCAAACCAATGAGAGTGATTTTTATCCGATTTTTTCTTATTTGAATAAAGACGTAATTAATATTTTTATTTGGTATACGTAGTAAGACTTTCAAGTTTTCTTTGTTATAATATATTTATGGCTCCCAAATATTTTTGACAAGTTTACATATTTCGCCTCAAAGTTTAACTACGTCTGATTTAGGGGTCTATTCTGGTACCCCCGTTTGGGTTGGGAGTTGGGTTGGGTTCCGTTGTTAACGTGCGAAACCCAACCCAACCGGGGGTACCAGAATAGACCCCTAGACTGAAAGAATTAGAAGAAGTTGCTGATTCGATCCGAAAGGATCACTAATGCCGCGGTGGCGCAGTGCTAAGGTCTCGGCCTCAGAGCCGGAGGGCTCCAAGTTTGAAGCCTGTGTCCACTGAGGATCTGCCGTGTATGTAAGGCTGGTGTATGTTAAGACGTCGTGGTGTAGAAGTGTGGCGAGGAGCTGTCAGCTGAGGTGTCGTCCTCGTCATCTGACCGCGATTCAAAATTGCAGCGTCTGTCCCGAAACAGCCCTCGTAGATTCGAAATGAAAGTTAATAAAACTAAACTAAACCGAAAGGACTACTTTTAAAAACTGAAATACTTGTAAATTTGCGTGCACTGATCGGAGTGACCCTGATTAGTGGAGAGAGTTCCGATTTTTGGCGCTTTGACTGTTTGAAAAATGTTCCGGATGTTTCCCGCTTTTGGTTTGGTTTAGTTGTATTAACGTCCCGTTTTGAAGCAAGACGAGGGCTGTTTTGGAACGGACCGCGTCATTTTGAACCGCATTGAAATGGCGATTCCCGCTCTTGTATAAAATATTCCGGACTATAATGAATTTTTTATGGGTAAAATAGTTCTATAACTATTATTTTATGTTTTTCCTTTCTTGCACACGGATGATGTAACCTTCCAACGGGCGCGCGTTTGCAAGAGATACTTGAATTGTGCATCGTATTACATATTTATATCGTTATTTTATATATTTAAGTGCAATTTTACTTATAAAATCTTTGTTTACTATTAGGCTAATAAATACAGATAACATAAATAAAAGTTGCATTTATTTTTGTAAAATAACACGATATATATGTAATACGATGCACGATATGTCGTAAAATTTGCATAAGCGCGCCCGCTGGAAGGTTAATCGCCAAAAGATTTCTATATGGAGATTTCAACGAATCTCTGCATTTTAGACTTCCCCGAGTTAGAAAACCGCAGTTTTGGAATTCTGTCTGCGTCTGAACAAGATAATTTAAAACCGAGACCAGTTAGGCAGATAAAATTTTATGTCATCTTTACACCAAAATTGCAGATATGTATCAAATTTGGACTCAATTGGTCTTCAAAAAAGGCATTATTTCGAAATGCACACTCTCTTCACTTCACTGTACGATGCAGCTAAACACAAACGAGCTTATTATGCTTCTTTCATAGAAACATACAAGAAAAATCGAAGGGGGAACACACCGAATTTTTTAAAATATCATTTGTCAAATAACAACTAATTTAATCTTATTTCTTAAGCAAAGAAATGATGCGTAATGTGCAAAAATTAGAATTCCATATTTGACATAACATTGCGCATTTAATGCCAAAATGTGTTAATAAGAAAAATTTTCTTAAACGCAATAACTCTGTAGCTTAGTATTGTTACGAACATGTAATGTCGCTTTCTTGTGGTTGGAAAGAGACATTTACAGAGTTTCTTACTGCCTATCGGGGCATGGAGGCGAACGACCCCGACCTTGGTAACAAATTTGGCGACAAAATAAAAGTCCTCAAAAACGGTGGAATTTTCTCGATATCTCTATTAGGGGCGGAGATATAGAGAATTTACTAGATGATTCTATGTGACGTCGCATCCTGTCAGGAAAGGTATAAAAACCTGGGAGTTGCTGCGATGAGACAATCGTCTTTGAATGTCTGCGGAGTTCGAAGAATCTATTTAGAGTCTTGTTCGCAGTGATTTGCTGTCTGCTTGTACTGCTAATTTGTGCAAGAGCTGTTTGTACTGTTACCTGCACCTCTTGTTTTCAGGAATGTTCGAGAATGAAACGTCTTTCTTTATTATCCGGCTTGTTGAACTGTTTTCACCCACTGGACAATTTTGGTAGCAGTATATTCGGGGCCTTATTACCCATAGGGGCAACTTAGGCCATAGCCTGGGGCGCAGCCGTCTGGGGTTGCGTACACTGAGGAAATAACAACCAAACTCTTACAAACTCTTCAGTATAATTTTGAAAAGCCAATATAAAATGTTAAATGCGAAACATTTTTTTTATCTTCGTGGGCCTTATCGTCTCTCGCCCTTGCATTTCTTTGCATTGAAAGGGATTTGGGGGTTTATATTTTGCAGCTGAAGCATAGAGACGTCACTTTTCCACGTTAACAACGGAAAAGTGTGACGTCTCCCACCCAACCGGGGGTACCAGAACAGACCCCTTAATAAAGATCTATCCGCATCAATAACCTCCAAGCCTATTCGTGGACAAAAGCGCGAACGAAGAAGCTCTAGGGGGCATTTCAGACGATTTCGAGACATTCGATGGAGTGTTTTTATGGGCGTTAATGTTATTTCATGAGTAGCGCTATTTTGAATTAAAAATTTAATGTTGTTCAAAGATTATAAAGATTGTATTGAGTGTTTATATGTTTCAAAAATAAACTATTGTATATTAAATCGAATATATATTAACTTTTCGGAGAGGGGGGCGCAGAATATATTTTTGCCTAGGGCGTAGCAATATGTAAATCCGGACCTGAGTATATTTATTTGTTTAAAGTTGGTATGAAACGCCATTAATTTCAAAAGTTAATCAATAAATCTTTTAAATTTATTGTCAGTTTATTTGCTTAATTAAGAGAAAACTCAATACATTCTGAATGATTCGAACCTGATCAGATTTTTAGGTTCAACGAATCACCGTTCTTGCTATTTTTGATAGTCGGATTGTAGTGAATAGTTAGTTTCGACCTCTTGGCAACAGCAGTGTACAGTGGGTGTTGTTGTATCGAATGTTGTGAATCTGATTGCTAATTTAGCGTGCTTACTTCTTATTTAAATGCGTTCGTTCCGATTCAAATATTTTTTTAAATCTAATCAACTTCTCCCGAGGATGATCCGGTACGTTTAACACAGTGAGTTCTCTGTTTTCTTGCAAATGATATTTATTATATGACTGTCTTTTATAAATAATCTTTCCTTTGTTGGAATGTGATTCATGTAGAAGCTGGTCTTAATGGGCACTGGGAAATCTTCAGGGCGATTGTGGACGTTAACCTATCTGTTAAATTAAAGAACATGTCAGAGATTTAAAGAATGACAAAGTATAGAACAATATCTCAACACACAATTTTACAGTTGGTTAAGCCATGCAATTATATACATGCGTACAAAGATTTCATTTTACCTATTTTCTGATCTAGGAATTAAAGTATTTATTGTTTGCATGTTTCCGATTCGAAGAAATTTACTCTACCATATTGTTACAAACATGGAAAGTCGCTTCCCAGCAATGTGAGTCTTATGGTTGGGAAGAGAGTTTTACAGGGTTAAGTATGAGATAACCGCCAGCAGCCCCGTCTGGACCCTTGACCTAGGCGACAAACTTGGCGACTTGGCGAGAAATTTGGCTACGAAATATGGGATCTCAAAGGTGCTGGAATCTTGTCGATATCTCTATTAGAAGAGAAGATACGCCACGAATGTGCTAGATCATTCCATGTGACGTCACGGCCTGCCTGGGAAACTATATAAAGAGTGCTTGGATGACGGGTTGTTGTTGATCGACTAGGATCGCATTGGAGCGCGAACGTCTTTGGAGTCCTATCCGCTGTGCGAGCTAGGAAGCTGGTGAGCTGAGCGCTATTGAAAGTGCAGTTATTGTCGTTGCTAGTTATTTGCTGACTGTTTGTATTGTTAGTTATCAAAGTGCTGAACTGTTATTACCTGTGAATTGTTGTCTATTTACATTGGTAATCTGTTAGGACTATTGTTTCCTGTACCTGTGCTACGTATTTTCCTGCATATTTGTAAATAAACCTTCATTCTCCATTATCCTGCGTGTTGGACTGTTTACACCATACACCCAATGGCGGATTTTGTAACAATATACTACTTGCTGCTTACCATGGGCTGATTATCTCTCGTAAAATATGATTCTTTCACATTGATTCTCAGTCGTCATTACACTGTAATCGCTGCCGGCTACAAAAAAAAATTCAGAATCTCGGATCAAATTTTTTAAAGAAGGAATCATGAAAGGTGAGGCTAGTTTTGTCCCAGATTTAACACGTTCATTGCTACGGACGAGACAACTCGTCTTCCAAGAAAGTTTGCCGTGCATTAGAATTTGACTTGAAGTCTAGTTTCGAAAAGTTGGAAATTTTAATAGATGTCTGCAGAATACGCACAATATTTTTTTGGTATATAAATTATCGAGAGCGAGCGCAGTTACCAATTGTCTTTTCTGGAAGTTGCCTGTAATTTGTATACCGCTGAATAGATTTTCCGAATGAAGGCTAATAAGGAAAAGCCCTAAAAGTGATACTGAGCTGTCATCAGTTGTTTCTCAATCTTTTAGCCGAATAAATAATGGGCTACAGGGAAAAGTAATCGGCAATTGACCATACTGCCTTCAGAATTTTGAGAGCCATTTTATAATGAATAAAAGAAAGCCCATTTTATATTATACACTTCTCATATATCCGCTCTTCCACAAAAAAGAAATTTCAAGTTTCAAAATAAAACGTAATTTTCAGGTTGTATTTCTGTTCACGGTACGTGCAATAAAGTATATAGTATGTGATTTTAACATTATATGCAATAATGATACGTTCATCGATTGAACTTTTATGTTTTGTGCGCAGATTTTATTACCCATTTGAATGGAAATAGTGTTGAAAAACATAAATCCGACGTACGACCTGTTAGTAAGAAAGGAACTCGATTGAAATTCTGGTTAAAGTCAAGTTTATGGCGCACAGCCCTTTCTCTCCGCTTTAGCTAGCCAATTTCTTGCCGCCAAGCAGAAGACGGATTGGCGACGTCCGAACATTTGTTTTGGTTGCGCAGGAATGTTCCTATTCGTGTCTTGTTCGCGCAGGAATCGTTATATTTTTTATTTCGGGCTTCAGCGTTGCGATTTTATTGGTCAGGTAAGTGCTATCTACGATTTCATGGGTCGATTTCTTCGAATTTGAATAAAACTTCGTTTGAATTTATCGTTTGGAATTGAAATTCTCGTTTTTGGAATTTTTTAAAAAAATTTATAACCTAGATTCCTAACACTCAATGAAAAAGCGAAGCTACTATTTTCCCGCTTTGCTGAAAGTGAAGCCGCTGAATTTTTTTTTGTTTAAAAAATTTGCCCGGAACCCACTTGAGATGCCTCAGGCATAGCATGCTCAAGGCAACAATGAAATGCTCACCCAAAACAAATGTTCTCACATCGCCAAGTCTTCTTGCTCTTGGCGACAAAAAGTTGGCGATCCTAAGTGGGGAGGAACGGCTGTGCACAGTAAACTAACTTTTACTTAAATTCTAAGAGAATCTGTATTATCGTGTACCTACATGATGTTGTTCTAAGTCGATGGCGTCCAAAAAAGTACGTGGGCAACAAATAAATACTTCATTAGAACTAGTTCCGAAGTTCCTGCCTTTGGTGATAATGGAGATCCTCTTTTATTTTTGGGATTGATTTCATTTGACACTTCAGTTTATACTAATAATGTATTAAATGCAACTTTTTGGAAATTATTTTCCAGAATTAACTTCATTTTGATCGGGGGTTTCCGATTGATTTATTTGGCAATACAATCCATAGTTATAAAATATTACAAACTATTAATCAGAAATCATTTGCTTCTCCTGTGGAAGCCAGGTGTTAGTAGTCATGTTCTGAAACGTTTCATAAAACGAGGACACAAAATTGAGGCCAAAGACGCTTCGTTTGATGCGCAGAGATCGGCCGATAGAAGGATCAACTTCGAAGACTGTGCTTTCTGTATGATGGATTTTATGGTCACCAACTGTATGTTAGGTTTTCAAAATTATACGTCGAGTTTTCTCGATATGGAAACAATTTCATTAGTCGTAACCAATGTTCGTGCTTAACTAAATTTTTATTGGTACTCGGTAATCAAAGAATTTTCAAGCCAATTTGAAATTAGCGTGCTGATGTTCATAGGCTGGATACGATCAGAAATAGCGTCAATCGTGACGCACAAATCGTTCAAAACGCTCTACAGGGCAGACAGTTGGACCTAGAGCTTCCAAATTTGGCTCATAGTTACTTATTGGGTAGTAGGATCCCACTGGGGGGAACCACGAGTTCTTGGATCAGAAGCCGCCTGATAAGTTAGCGGGTTCTGGCTTCCCTGGTGGTGCAATAATTGTGGGGGTCGAGTTGTCTCCCCCTGGTGATAATACATACCTCCTTCGGGAGGGGTCGGGTCGTGGCGGTGATTGCTACTAGGACTCTGGCCTCAGTACTGTAGCTGTCATTCAGAATTCCCGACGCTACGGCAGGGCGGGGTGACTCGTTTTATTCTGATACCCTTGTCTGAGGGATCGTCGCATATGCTGCTCGGGTGTGTGTGTGTGTGGGGGGGTACTATGCGTCTTCCACAGAATCCGAATTTGCTAATCGAAGCGATCGGATCATTCAGTTCACCCAGGGGTTACGGCAGGGTGGTGGTAATTCTTTATGCGTATTGTTGGTGAACAAAAAAAGACCCTCTGCTTGCAAAATGAATGTGATTTAATGCGATATGTTGAATTGTCAACGTCCCTGGTACGCCAAATGGCACGACAGGGGTAATGCCGTGTGAACCTTATTGGGTCGTAGGGCTCAGTAAGAAGGAGGTTTCAGAATTTTAATTAAAAATTATTCAATTTCAACGTCTTTTCTCAATAACTTCGGTCATGTTATTGAGAAATATATATCACTTTAAAATGCAAAAAATTAGCCTTTCGGTGATACAAATGTTACTTACGTGCAGTGTTGTTTTAAATATTAATAAATTTTTCAAAATTAGCTTTAAACACAATTTTGTAACAATGCTTTTCCTTTATGTAACCGCGTGCAACGAAATAGAAGGTTTGAGAATAATCAGTTCTAATATTTCAATCGCTTTCGTGCGACTACGCAGAAATAAATATTTGATATTCCATTTTATTACTGTTGGACGAAACTTCAATTTCTGTTCTTCACATTTGCGTAATGTTCGATTTATCTGCTTTTGGTGAAGAAGAGGATTTGAACCTCGGTTCTTGATTCGTTATGACGTCATTCCAAAGATGGGAATGTGTAGTTATAAACAAAAGTATGTAAAGCATAATTGGAGTGAGAATTATCATGATGATTATTATGTAATTATGTATGTATTATTGTGATATGTTTTCTTTATGAACTCCAGTCGAGTACATTTATCAGTCTTAAATATTTTTAATAATAAAATTAAATAGTGTTCTCAAAATTGTGGCTCCTTGTTATATCGTCATAAAAACTGCTGCCACACTCTGCACCCTCAACAATTATTTACTAGTGCTTTAACATATTTCAAAACACTGGATTTCTTTTAACGAGGTAATTTTTTAAAATTGGAATTCTTTCTGCAAATCGTGTGATTTAAGAATCTTTACTTACAGAATTTAACGTCTGATGCAATCAAACCAGATAAAGACAAGGCGGGCGAATCAAATCTAACGCAATCAGTTTAGAAGTTCACTCCTCCGATAAATCTCCTTTATTTATTTATATTTATTTTTGTAATTGTTTTCGGATTCAAGCAATAGCGCTTCTTTATGATTTCGAATTATTTATAATTAGTTGTTAGTTAGAGAGATTTCTGTAATATAAAATGCAATTTCTGGCCATTACCTCTACTAAATTATATTGTATTATTTGTCTGTTTTTTCCAACAATTTTTTTGCCACACTTTCAAAATAAATTCAAACAATGGCACTGAATTATACTGCCAAATATCGAATTCGACGAGCCGAAAGACAGTCAACACATGAAACCAGAAAATAAAAAAAGACATAATTCCGGTAAATGTTTGAACTGTCCACGATTTTTTGCATTCTGATATTTAATCAATTCGTAGGAAATGGAAATCAAAATGTTTACTTATTCTTTTAACATATTCAATGTACTAGTTTACTCTACTCGAAGAATAATCACAGAATACTATAGCCGAGTTAACTCGTCTTCCGTTTAGTTTAGCGCAAGTGTATTTTTGGATGTGTCGTGTCACAGTTTCAAAATGTATATACTTAAAAAAAATTAATTCTTTTCATTCTGATTTCTTTATTCAAATCCTGGTCACGGCACCATCTTTATTGTCGTGTCACATTTTCAAAATTTATATACTTAAAAAAATGGTGCCGTGACCAGGATTGGAATAAAGAAATCACCTAGCAGTAAGCACACGGCTTTTTAACAGTTAAATTCTGCAATGCAGAGTTACGCTAAATGAAATTAAACATCATGTAAATTAATTTTTTTTTAAATACATAAATAATTTTGAGAATGAAATGAATTAATTCTTTTAAGTATATAAATTTTGAAAGTGTGATACGACAGATGCAAGGGCGGGGGAGATAGTTCAGCTTGGTATGCTACAGAAAATACCTGTAAGAACTATTCATATCAGTTAGATAAAAAAGTGAATAGACCAGTTTACATGAGATTGAGTAACACTTGTCTCTCCCTGAGCTGGTAAGCGCTTCTCCAAGTAGACACTCTCTATGGGCACTCTCGACTCACTCAGACAAGCGGAAAGCAGACCCTGTTGGACATCAGATGGAACGCCGCTTTAGACATTGAAGGCAGAATTAGGACTCTTCTCTGTGCTGTATGGCTGATCACCCCTCCTCCGCCTCTGGTTCTGTGCCACTCTCAATTTTCAATGTGCTAGTGTTAATTTAGTGAAAATGAAAAAGGCTGCTAGCTGTAGATTTGTGTTAGAATCAAAATTAGAGCTGTAGGCAAGGGTTGTATGATAAACAAATTAATTGGTTCTCTCATTGTCACTTTCACCAGCATTTTGAGGCATATTTTCAATGTCGTAGACATATTTCCTCTCTCGTATTTCGAAGGGTAAGTGGTGCCCTAAGCATAGTGGCGCGCCAGACACGCAATGAAGGTGTTAAATATATCTTTTAATCCAATAATGATCCTTATATAAAATATAGAAGTCTATTTATAGTCTTTTCAGTAGAATTCTTGATGCAAATCCATTCCAAACGACAAGTTTAATACCACAATTTCTTTTAGGCATGGAATTTGCATGGTGAGTGTCAGTAATCCTTATCGGTTTTATTTATACGATAAATATTTACCCCCAAACAACCAGATCTATTTTTTTCGCCTCAATTATTTTGAAGCTTTGCAATTATATTTGCCCCTTCTCACCAAGAAATATGCACCAAAAAAGTGCAGAGCAGACCAGAAAATGAAATGCTTAGCAGTTCTTTGATATCTCTACTATATGACAGCCCTTAGAGGAAAATTAATCCTTTATTCACATAAAAAGCCCCCATACACAAATCCACACAGACCAATCAGTCCCATACCCCCACAAATGAGAATATGTTCAAGTGGCTGTCACACCCCAACTATCTTTTGAAATCGAGAAATTTGAATCTGAAATGCTGCTGCCACGCTCTACGACAAAATATTTTTTGCGGTAGAATAGATTTATCCTACTCTTTAAAACTCTTCACTTCCCCTATTCCCCCCCCCCGCGTATATTTATAACCTGCCAAATGTTTGCGATACGTCTTTTTAAATCACGAGCCTGCTGTATTTTGCAACACCCCTTTCGCCTCAACCCCCCTCCCCTTTTTCCTGCAGGGAATTTTCTCGTTTGGTGTTCCATTGTGCGCCGACCGAATAAGCAGTTGATATTTGATGATGGTTTCCATCATTGCATGATAGGGTTATTTTTTGGCCATTCTATTTTTTTTCAAAGGGGAGAGGAAGTAGGAAGGGTGTAAAAAAAAAGTTATCGGCAGAAAAGATCGTGGTCGTGTTTTCGGTCACTCCCACCTGTTTCTATTTCTCTGTATTTTGAAGAATTTTCAACGAACTTAAATGAAAAAAGCGCGTTTATTTTCATAAGCGCTGTAGAGGGCAATAGAACACTAAATTTCTCTGGCTGGCTTTTATTTTTTTAACATTCTGTTTTCGATTTTACCGATGAGTTTTTTTATGCGCATCCTTTGTTCTCACGATTTCGTGATGTGGAAGTTTTCGAATTTTTAAATAGCGAACAACTTATGACATTTTCTTTTCTTATGGTAACTCTCTTTTTTTATGAATATACCGAAACCGTTCCTTCTCTGAACTTAAATGAAAAAAATCTGAATAAAGATTTGCAATTCGAAGGGTTAACCGAGCGAATGAAGTATAAATTGTTACACTTTTCACGATTGTTGAACCTTTTGAATTAATGAAATTGGAAACAATTCATAAATAAGAAATTCCACTCATTCTTGGGCATATTAACAGTAAAACGACGAAGACTTTGAGGTCAATTCATGCTCATATGATAAACATAAAATGACCTGCACCAATTCAAATTTCGAATCTGCTGCGCATTATGCAATTGCTGCTGGCAACGGCAAAGAAAATTCTTTTGCCGATTGAAATAATTGTTTATTTTTTGCTTCATCTTTTTTTCGGTAATTTAATTCTAGTTCGTATATCAGAACTTAAAATTATTTTTGGTTTTTAAAATTAGTTGCTAAATTAAATTTGTAGTAGTAATTTTATATCGTTTTCTGCTTTCTTCGGAATCATTTGTGTTCGTTCGCATTATTAGAATAAGTTTAATCTAAATTATGATAACTTTCTTTATAATAAAATTTTTATTCTAAGCTTTTCGTTCTTTACAATTTAGTTGATCCATTATTTACTTTTGACCCTTTTTGGGGACTCTTGATTTCTTTTTATACTTACCTAAGCAGTACAATTTTTTAGCTTTGATTGTTGCATCTAAATGTTGAACTGATTGCCTATAAAAGTTACAAATCCGATGAAAGTCTATATTCTACGCTAAATGTTATTCTAATTAAAAAGATAATTAATTCTATTAAGAAGTTATTTAATCTGAATTAAAAAATAATTCAGAAATAGCTTTTTCTTTCATATTTCATTCATGTTTATCATATTAATGCAATATTTTTTTTGAAAAAGTGAATTAGAATTTTGGCATATAATGGGCTAATACGTAAACCATTGTGTTGGTTAGCGTTATTTGGACTAGGCCTAAAAGAATACAATACACAGTCTGAGGTAGGCTTAAAAAATTCTCATCGAATTTTCAGTCTATGCTTTTAATGACTCGGGATTTCTGAGTGGGAAAACACTATCGTTTCTCTGTTGTCTTTCTGTTTTGCATCGTAACAGCCAAAGGCCGAACGATAACATTTTTAAACACTTTTATGTAACTTGTCTTGCTTCGCTTTTGTAAAAATGGAATTTTG
Organism: Araneus ventricosus; assembly: GCA_013235015.1. Lineage (NCBI taxonomy): Eukaryota > Metazoa > Arthropoda > Arachnida > Araneae > Araneidae > Araneus > Araneus ventricosus. The sequence continues at coordinate 799,042 of BGPR01000077.1, forward strand.
TAATCTAATTTTCACTCACTTCCTGAGAGTTTTGAAATTTTGCTAGAGTTTCCCTACTAGAGTTTTGGAATTTTTTACACTTCTGTGTTTTCGATGACAATACACTATTTTAATATTTGCTAGAAAGCGTAAATATCAAATTAAATTCTGATTTAATACCGGAGGCGCCACCTGCTAGGGAATCTGAAAAACATTGATTTCAGGAAATTCTATTAAGCTGCTCAATTTCTTGTGTTGCACAACATTTATTATATCTTTTTTTTTCATTTTGATGATATTCTGTTTTAAGCTGTTTTTTTCTTCAAATTTTTCGAAACCGTCAATTCTTCAACACGTTGCTAGGTTCCCAGTTCCATTGCTGTAATTTTTATCACTTAATTAAATCAATATTTTAATTGTTTATTAAATTTTGATCTGATTTAATTTGATAACTAGATTTCATTTAATGACTAGAATAATTTAATTTATTAACTAGATTTTATTAATAACAACTGCGTTTTATAGTTGTCACATTATTTAATTTTTTATATTAGTTTCATTAATATTTTTTTTATAATAAAGGCGTTTACAATTCAGTCTTTTTACTTTCTCGTATACGAAGTATACAAAGAGAAAGTATTGTAATCGTCAAAAAAATCGAACTCGAGATTTTGACGAATCTCCACGTTTTAGACCTCCCTGATTCCGAAAAACTTAAATTTGGAATTATGTCTGTCTGTGTGTCTGTGAACACGATAACTCAAAAACTGTTAGAGCTACGGGAATGAAATTTGGTATGTGGTCTTTTAACATAATTTGTAGGTTTCAATCAAATTTTGGACAAAATCCGTCCACGGGAAGTCTGTCTATTTGTATGTCCGCGGTCATGTGAACGCTATAACTCAAAAACTTGAATAGCTAAATGGATAAAATTTCGTACACAGTTTTATCGTTATGAATGTAGGTCCGTATAAAAGTTTGGGCCAAATTCGTCAAAAAGAGGCGTTCAAATTGCATATTCAATTTCTTTTAATCCGATTCTCATGCGCATGCGTATTGGTAGCAATCTGTTACTGTTGTAAATTTTATTTACAACAATAAATAATGTTTTCAAGCATCAATTGTTAACAATTTTTTTATTGTTGTAAATCAAACCGATCTCATTATTTCAGAAAATCTTTTATTCACGCGCTTTTGCAATTCTTACGGTTGTGGTAGTATAAATTGTTTTCTTAGGAATTCAATTCCAAAGCAGAATTTTCGCTTTAGTATTCATTGCATTGCCTATTTTATCGCGCCTGCTTCAAAGTAATATTTTTTTGAAACGTGGTAACAGATATTTGATTTCAGGTTTGTTTGTTTTTTTGTTTCACTTTCTCGTATACGAAGTATACAAAGAGAAAGTATTGTAATCGTCAAAAAAATTCGAACTCGAGATTTTGACGAATCTCCACTTAGAAAGTATACGAGAAAGTTTAGGGGAGACCACTCCCGCTGGTTAATTTCGTGAACAAAAAAAATTACCAAGAGAATTTAAGTACTCTTTGCATGTAGAGGCAAGTATCCCTACCCTTAGTGTCAAGTATCCCTAGCTTAGGATCAAGTATCTCTAAGGTTAGGGATATTTAACCGTACACGATTTCATGAAATAAATTTATTTTATGATTAAATGGGATATCAATTTAGCATAAGTATATATCTCATTCTTAAAAATAAATCCTTTTATTGTGGTAACAATTCAAATATTCGAGAAATATAAGAAAAAGTAAAAGTAGGGTCAAGCATCCCTAGTTTTCCCTACTATTAAAGTACGTACTTTCTAAAAAGGTTGCGCAAACTGTCAGGAAAGCATTATGACAGATATATCCGCACTAACTGATACACATGACTTCTTGTAAAAATATATTCAATGAGATTATTATCGTGTGCATATATGATTTTGTTTTCAAAACGCAGTCGATGATATACATATTTAAATCTGAGACCCAACTGTGAAAGTTTTTATTTCTCATCAAAGGAATTCTCATATATAAAACTCGTTTGCGAATGAATAAATTATTTTTCAGTAATTAAATATAATAGAATCGAATAATCAGGAGAAAAATCCTGATTATTCCATTCTGAACAAACATGAATTAATAAATAGCCCGGCGAACAATCGTCATTATTGGTTAATTTCGTTCCACTCATTCTTTTCTTTCCTCCCTAGAATTTGTTTACCTTTCGCCAACGTCATTTCTATGCAAATATTGCAGTCGGTAAACACAAAATATTAATCAACGAAATACCACATTTATTTCCTTTTTCTTTGATTGGAAGCTGCATAATAAACGAGAAAGGATGTGCATATCGGCATGGAAACTGATTAAAGGTTTAGGTAAAGCAGCAGCGTAATGAAGTTCATTGCTACTAATTACAAGAATCAAACATACCGAGGAGGAAATAAAAGAAATAATAAAAAAATATCAAGCACAAAGCGCAAAAAAGAAAGAAAAAAAAAACAGAAGAGGAAACTAAATAAATAAACGAAACTAATAAAGCAGCCAAGCAGGCTGCCTTCGTATCTCTCTTCTTAATTTCTTGAGTTCGGTTTCTTCATCTAATGACGGCGTGGGTTTCGTCTGCGGTAAAAACACAACCGTTAAAGCCCAGGCCTCCTTTAGTATAAAAGCTAATTAGGTTCATTAGAGCAAATTGGCAACTGTTCTTCAGTCCGATGTAGGTACACAGAAAAACATGGAATTAACGGCCGAATGTTTTTTATTATCGCTATTTTTTCCCCTCTCATCCGAGTTGAGATGAGTTGTATTTTTTATTTTTATTTTCTATCTCTGTGAGATTAAAACCGCCAAAGGCTGCTGTGTTCTTTTTTTTATATTATTATTATTTGCAGCGGAAACATTCTCGAGAAAGAAAAGAGCAGACGATAATTAAAATAATAAAAAAAGAAAGAAGAAATGGCAATGAAGTGAAATCAGCTTCGCTTCTTCTCCTACTTCGGATTGTAATTAAATAAAAAGCGAGGGAATTAATAATTCAACGGCATCCAGAGTTCTTACATAATTTATGCCTCTTTTCATTCTAAGTTATAGAATAATTATCGTGTGATTAAAGAAGTTTGACTAATTTTTTTTCTTCATTTGATGCCTACTAAAAAACGAGAATAAAAACAAATTATTTCCTGTTTAGAACGCAGCGGCATTGTCATGCAAAATGGCGCCAATGGTAATTTTTTATTTTTAATTGGCTGCAAAAATCCTTGCTTTTATACTTTACGCACATAATTATGCACACGCATGCGCGAGTGAATGTTTTAAATTAGTGCAATTATTTTGTGACTCTTAGCAGACAATTTATAAAATCAAGTAGGATTTTTTTAAATCGAAATTTGCTTTGAGGGAACATATGACCTGATGGCCGAGACTCGGAGGTTGAAGGATCGCGTGTTCGAGACCTAGTTCTCTCGAAGAGATCCACTGTGTATTTGGTGTAGTGCATCTTAACTCTGTTGCCATGGTTCACGTTGGAATGCGTTGAGTAGTGTGCATGGTTTTGTCGTCCTCGCCATCTGATTACAATCCAAATTTACAAAATCTTTCAGCAACGGACTAGTTTCAAAAGGAGACATTGACATAAAAAAAATCAAATCTATCAAATCTTTTTCTGAGTTATAGAATGATGAAGCGGTGGCCTCGTGGTAGAGTCTGTCTAGACCCGATTCCACCGAAGATCTGCTGTACGAGTATAAAGCCGGACATTCACCATCCATCCAATCCATTTGGAAGGCTTCTTAGCAGACCGGTTCCATTTTCAGCTCATAAAATTCGGCCAGCCATTCTCAAGTCAGACTGTTCCAACTGAAGTAGCATCCTACGGGCAGAGTCCCTCAGCGGTTCCCAACCTATGGGCCGCAGCTCATTTTGTATCCGCTGTCAGCGTATTAGTGGGCCGCAAAGGCATGAGTCAAGAGTCTTATATATAGACTTTTCTTATCAAACATAAGAAACAAAAGTTTTAAAAAAAATCAAAAGCAAAACAAAGTTAAAAAAAATAAAAAATACAAGAAACAAAGACAAACTTTAACTTTAGAAAATATCAGCAAGTCTTTCGTCGAAGCCCACCTATGATATAATAATGCTTTATTCTGCTATCGACATAAGAAAACGTAAAACTTTTCCTATCCCCTCAAAAGCACCCACCAAGTGAGATTCTGGAATAAATGAAAATACAAAAGTTGGATTACAAAATCCAAAGAAAAGTTCGAATATACAAATCTAAGAATAAACAAAATGATAACAGAAAATTCACAAATAAAGAAACTTCCACCGTTAGATTCGTAGAGAGGAAAAGGCCAAGGAGTCTCTTTGGCATTGTTTTTGTATATGTATTATATGCGCATAATGTTTGTATTTTTTTTAGTTGCATATTTGATTAATGGACCTCAAATATTTTTTTACACAACAGGTGGTCCGACACTCAAAAGGTTGGGAACCCTAGCCCTACGCACTCCTCCCCCCCCCGATTTCAAAACGGTTTCCCCAGCCCTGATTTCCCCAGAATGCTCCCACCTATACTCTCCCTTCCCCATTTTGCTTTTTGTGAGAGGAGCTGTCAATCCTCTAATCGACTATCGTAGTTCGTTTGTGGCCTAGTGGGCAAAAATATCAAGACCGGACGAGATCCTGCAGCTCAACCTGCTACTCAATTTGCATCAATTCTTGCACTAACCGAAGCTTGTTTTGGCACGCTGTATTCCAAAAAAGTGGATTGGATTGATTGTGAAGTACGCTAAGGAGATCAAGGAGTTCTCTAAATACTTCGAGGCCCCCTGCTGACGTGGAGTGTGGAAGTTTGAGGGAGAAGCCGGTTCAGATGCTGTTCTCGTCATCTAGCCATGTAGACCGGGAGCTGGATGTGGAATTTTGTTAGAAATGTGAGGACGCATTCTGTCAATTGACTCAGCAGGAAAGCTATAATTAATATTTTGGATGTGTCAGGACAATTCATTTTTTTTTATCCTCCCCCTTACATATAAAGCAAATCAGATTGAGCACATGCTAGGAGTCATTTTAGTGTCAAGGTGTTTTTTACGATTGAAGGTAAGAATATGTTGTCAGATGGAAATAAAACAAAATATAATTAATGAAAAAATCCTCGAATTATTTATAAAAATAATTTAATAGAAGAAACAGCAATAAAATGCATAAACAGCATTGAAAAAATAGAAATAATCAGTCATTTCTATTTTAACAACAATTATTTATACACTTTCTAACGAAATACAAGTTAATTCATTTTTTATGGCTGCAAGACCATCGTTCTGACAAGTTCAATGCAGAGTTGCCAGATCAAAATAACAAAATAAGGCCAAACTTCAGCACAATATAAAGGCCAAAAGGCCAAATTTGACGAATTGACTGAAAAACCTCATTTGATATGTAGAAAAGGCCTATCCTTCCTTAAAAACGGAGTTCCATTTCATGGGCATATTTCAGTATATTATTAAGCACTTAAAATTTAAGTAAAAGAAATTTAAAATATCCTTATTCTATTCAGGAGCTATTTCGTTTGCAGCTCATTATATCACCTGAAATATAGTACATCAAAGAAATTTATTAAAAACAATAGAGATAAGTAATTAAAATTGTTCGAAAAGTCATTAACGAAGCAAAAGCCAAGAAGCCATAAATTGAATTTAGGCCGAGATGAAATTCCTGAAGGCCAAGAGCTTTGAAAAAAGGCTAATTTTCATAATTTGGCCTTAAAAAGAACAATAAGGCCAACTGATTCATAATGTCATTTCCGGGCTGCATCAACGAGTATGCATATCTTTAGGCAATTTAATTTCTTCAAAATTTGGAAGAATTTCATTTGGCAATTCATTTTGCTATTTTAAGTTTTAGCTTCTTTTAGAACAATTTTTAATTAATAATTACTATTATATTTTTAATAAATTTTTTCATATTTCACATTTCAAATGATATAATGAGCTGTCGGCAAACTCAATCAAAGGATTTTTAAAATTTCTTTCATAAGTACCAATTTAATCACATAGAACATTAGTTTACTATGCAAATAGATTCGTTTTCATGAAGAATAGATCCTTCTCTAATAGACCAAGTGGTCAACAATTTGTCCATTTTTGCTATTTTTAAGAAAGAGTTTGGCCTTATCTTCTATTTTAATTTGGCATCCTGTACAACTGCAGAGTCGCTTCGTCATTTTGTCATGGTAACTAGGTTATCGTTTCTCTCCATGCAAATAAATTGTAATCAATAGGCTGAATTGTGTTCGATTAGCATTTGTCCATAGATATGTTTGTGCCGTAGATCTTAACAAATGCAAATGCAAAGCATCTGATGTGCATATAACTTTCATTATATTGGTCTGTGTATTCAAGGAAACGAATATTTCTTCGGTTTTAATTTATTAATGAGAAGAGCGCGTGAAAATAAGTAATTGTTGTGGTCTTATATTTTACGGAAGAACTAATTTGCTGAAGTATATTTGGTGTTGACTTCAAATAAGAAAGAAATTCTTCCCAATAAATACTAACAGTTTACTTTGGTAAATAAAATTACGACGTTGCTTTTATAAAATAGCATTACCACATGTTTTTTTCGCTCGTCCACAACTAGTCCATAAGAGAAAAGATCCTTTATACGGGTGCGTAAGTGCCGGCCAGACGCAAAATATATTCGATAATTATCTGAAAGTTGGTATGATTCCAATTAGTGGTATGAAAATGTTTGAACAATTCCACCCAGTGACTTTGTTGAAACACTGTTGTGTTGAAACACAACCAGTGTTTCATTCTGTCATTTTTTGCGGGGAATGTGGTCTATGTACAGGGTGACCACACTTACCGTGAACAATAGCTAATTTCTAAACCGATAGGGTTAGACATATAGTTCCAATTGGAAAAATGCTTTAAATGAAGGGGGGAAATTATATGTTTTTTTGAGTGTATAAATATATTTCTGAAAAAAATACGAATTCTAACTTTTTATACGGTCCTATCAGTCATATTTAGTCAAATATTCTTGACATTCTAACATTTTTAAACAAAAAAGTCCCAGTCTTCTGCGACTGAGCGAGTTCTGGAGCTTCGAATTTCATGATTTTTAACCAATCAGCGGCCTCGTCGAGCAAGTGTTGTGCATTGATTAGTGGATCGTCTTCAAGACGGCTATTGAAATGGCGTAAAGTGGTCTAAGTCAGCGATATTGAAAGCTCCATAACTCGGTCAGTTTTAATCGCAGAAGTGGGGACTTTTTTTGTTTAAAATATTAGAGTGTCAAAAAAATTTTACTAAATATGACTGATAAGACCGGGGGACAGTTTAAAAAGTTAGAATTCGTAACTTTTTCACGAATATATTTATTCACTCAAAACACATATATTACAAATCTTCTTTTCATTTAAAGCACTTTTTCAATTGGAACTATAAGTCTATCCCTAAAGGTTTAGAAATCAGCTATTGTTTACGATAAATGTGGGCACCCTGTATATAAAAGGCAAATACTATGACTCACTCACTCATCACGAAATCTCCCAAACCATGAAGACTAGAAACTTGAAATTTGGCTTATGGTTGCTTTTTGGGTAGTAGGTTCTCATTAAGAAAGGATTTTTCGAAATTTTAATTAATTAAAAATTACCTTAAATTTTAGTTTTTCCGCAGTAACTTCGGAGCATATTGTCACACAAAAATCATTTTAACATCATCTTTAAGTTTTAAAAATTGGCCTTTCAATGACACTAATTTTCTTTCCATGCGACTTTCTGCTTAATTTTAATTATTTTTTTTTAATGTTTCCAAACACAATTCGAAACACATCGGGGAGGAGCAACGGCGTTGCTCAAGGCTCCTCAAGGTCACAGTTCTATTTATAGCACTGGAAAGGGAGGGGAGGCTTGATGTGATGAGTTACGATCTAGGAAGAAATGCTGCTCATTCATGTTCACACCAGGGGCGGCGAGGCCGGGGGGGAGGGGCGAGGAGGGTCAGTCGCCCCCCTCCCTACTTTTTTAGGAAAAGGTTAAACTTTTATTTCATTTGAACTGCCTGAAACTAAGAATTACAAAAAAGCAAGTGTTTGGATAAACTAACTAATTTTTTAATTAAATTTTATTGTCTACCCCTATACTACCGGGTCTTTTAGATGTCTGTAAATTTTTTGCTGCCTCACTTTTTCCAATCAATCAGGCACCCACTGGTTCACACGCGGCGTCCAGCATGTTCGACTTTCGCGACCAATTTCAGCGTCATTCATTCTACCGATGAGTGATAGATGAATTGAATGAGAGTTATTTGAAACGCAGTTTTTTTAACTTTCGTTATCTGTGATTCATCATATAGAATTATATCGCTGGAATTTTTAGAATACTCCTTTATATATTTTATTATCTGCGGAATAAAATGAAATATTCACTTTTTTATCCATCTTCCTACAGTTACCGAGGGTGAAACCACGACGGGGAATGTTATAATTAATATAAAATACAAAAATAAAAAGTAATTTAAATGGGCGAACCAGCTGGTCGCCTAAGACGGGTAGTTAGAAATAAGTGCGAGCTAGCAGGATCCTGGCCGATTTGTTCATGTTTGAGATGTATCGTGCATGCCCCGCCGTCAGCGCACTGGTGGACTTTTTGATTTTTCGCCCCCTTTCTTGAACTTGTTGCCTGGGTGTTTCTTTTCGGAAATGGGACGTTTCAGCGTACCAAAGCTGTGCTTGGGGAGAATAGTATGGCCCCGTTCAAAACGAGTGGAATGGTCACATTAGTCATAACTAACGTGACGATTAATTTTTTTTCTCAGAACGGGGCATCTACTAATTTTTTAGGCATTAGTACGTGTATTCAAGAAAGTGCACATTTCTTCCGTTTTATTTATTAATGAAAAGAACAGGAATGAACGCGTGAAAATAAATCATTTATATGCGATCTTGTATTTTTCCGAGAACAAATTTTTGCTTCATTATATTTGGTGTTGATTCCAAATAAGAATGAAATTCTTGGCAGGTTTTCTTAAAATTTACTTTTGTAATTAACACTGCGTAAAGAACGGCGACTCGAAACTTTATTTTCTCGCTCGTCCGCAACTTATCCACGCGAAAAAAAACATGCATTAGTGCCAGACAGACGTAGAATATATTCAATAATTACACGAAAGTTCGTATGGTTCAAATTAAAGGTGTGGAAGTGTTTGAACAATTTCACCCAAAGATTTTCAGTTGAATCATTTCCCGTGCTTCATTCTGTCACTTTTTGCAGTGTAATGTAGTTAGAAATAAGCGCGGCCTGGCACTAGGCCGTACTACTAGGAACTACCGTCGGATTTATTGATATTTTCGCTCCTTTTTCAACACTGTAACCGCGGTTTGCTCTCTTTATGAAAACGGGACATTTCGGAGTCCCGAAACTATGCTTGGGGCAACGGGATAAGCTACCTAAAAACGGGGATGTCCCGTTCATAGCGGGAAGAATGGCCCCTGTAATGTCATATAAAAATGCAGCCGAGAAAATAGGCAATATTTCGTTTAATTTAGTTTATTGATGACACACAGGACTAGCACAACATAAATAGATAAACACACAAAAACATATAACATAAAAGATAAGAAATTATACATTACAATAACTTATTATCTCGAGTCATGGCCGTACAATAATACTATCAGTCTCTTCATTCTCAAATACAAACAGCCAGACTCACTACCGTTCGACTGCCAACTGAACTGTTTACAGAATAGTCTTGTGCCGCGCCATCTACAGCGGGCAACAGCAACTATAATATCCAGTTCCTTACACCCCGTAACTCAAGTGACAAAATGTCTCGGATGAATTGGAGCAGTCCCGAAAGTTGAATAGTTGTCCTGGTTTGAAAAAAAAATCGCAGATTTCTCGTATAAATTCGGGGTCCCGCGACTATGCTTGGGGACAACGGGATAAATTACCTAAAAACGGGAATGTCCCGTTTTTAGGTAATTTAACTTTTAGGTAATTTAACTTTTTTAATTCTTCCGGAGAAGAATGGCCCCATAACTCAAGTGACCAACAGTCTCGGATGAATTGGATCAGTCCCGAAAGTTGACTATTCGTCCTGGTTTGAAAGAAAATCGCAGATTTCTCGAATAAAATTTCCCGAATTTTCTCACTTTCGATTTATATTATAAGTTAATAGCTCATACTAAATAATAAATAAAAGATTAAATATACTTGTGATTCTCTTTTTTTTTAAATTTCTTCTGAAGAATTCTCCTTCCCAACTTTCACTCCATTTCAGCGAATTATGCCAGTTTAATATTAACTTTTAAATATTATCTCATCTACAGATATTTCATCACGGAATTGGAGATCAGAAAATCTGATCAATTTAGATATATCGGAAATTCCCGCTATTCCGACAGAAACCTAATTGAAGAATTAAGCTTCATAACTGGGTCAGTTTCAGCCACAGAAGAGGGAAACTATTTTTGGTTAAAATATTAGTGTGTCAAGAATATTTTACTAAATATGCCTAATAGGACCGGGGAACTGTATAAAAATTTAGACTCGTAATTTTTTTATCAACACATTTATTGACACAAATTCAAAATATAATTTTTTACGTCATTTACAGCATTTTTAGAATTGGAAGTATATGCCTATCTCTAACGGTTTAAAAATTATTTATTTATTATTGAACATTCCAAATTCCTCGTGCGCCACAAATGTACAACACGAGGCTTACAGAAGTAAGTAAACAAAACAATTTTATCTTTGAAAAACAATTCTTTACACACAAACAAAATTAAAAAATAAGCAAGGGAGAAAATAAAAAGGAATATTAAAAACAAACAAATAATGCGAAATAATTAAATGAATTAGATAAGACAAAGTAAAATAATAATCATAAAACGAATCATACTGAAATCCATCAAAGAATAGAAAGTCAAAATTTCAATAATTAGAGAATCAATATTTTACAAGAATATACAAAAGTGTAAGATACAAAATGCTACAGAGGATAGAAAAAGAATGAAAAATAGAAAGAATAGAAAGAAAAAAATTTAAAAACCACCATATAAAAATAAAATAATAAAAAAGGGGAAGGGTACATAAAAAAGGACAATCGGAGAAGGAGAAAACAAAGATTATTATAGTAATATATTGAGCAAAACGGTTTTACATTAGGCGCATAAATTTTTCTAATCAGTAGGAAAAACATTCTTTAAATTTACGCGTGTGAACAAATTCTGTAAAATATAAGAAAGAAGGTTTTGTGTTAATCAATGAAGTCAGGGCGACTGGCCATTCCTTTTCTGAAACGCCAAGTTTTTGCTGTAAAATTTCCCGGCAATCCTGAACATGCAGGCATCGAAAAATAATGCGCTCCACGTTTTGAATTTCTCTTGGAGAACAGACACACACGTCACTAGTTTGTCGACAGAACCCAAAATTGCCATGCCCAGTAAGGAACTGAGTCACTTTAAAAGAGCAGAAGAAAGAGTTTCATTCGAGCCTGTAATTTCACCGTTGGAAAGAATTTTTGTATGGATGGTTAGGTTAGATTAGATTAACGTCCCGTTTTGAAGCAACACGGTGGCTATTTAGGAACGGGCCTCGTAATTTTGGACCGCGGTCAAATGACGAGGACGACGCCTGAGCTGGCACCTCCTCTCTAAACTTCCATGCCACACCAACGGGGGAGCGTTTGGCCACTACATATGATTTAGCGTGCAACGGGTCCCATACATGGCGGATCTTCAGTGGAGTCTGGTTTCGAGCCTGGAACCCTCCGGTCCCGAGACCTTACCACTAGGCCACCGCGGCCTAACTTTGGTGTGGAAGAACCTTTTTTGGTGGAGAAACTTCTGTTGGAGAACCTTTTGATGAAGAACCTTTTGATGAAGAACCTTTTGATGAAGAACCTTTTGATGAAGAACCTTTTGATGGAGAACCTTTTGATGGAGAACCGTACTCCTCTTCCCGCTGCCCAAGGAGCTATTGGGCCACTATTAGAGTGGACATTCTGTATCTATACTTATAAAAGGCAATGTTTGCGTGTGTGTGCGTGCGTGTGATGTTCAGACGAATACATTGCGCATTTACAGCCATGAAATTTGGAACACAGGTAGTCGTAATGGTGACTCAATGCACCTCGAAACCCGAATTTTAAAATTCAATCTAGAAAATTTTTCATTTAATGTTTTTGTGTTGTTCTGGACATATTCCGTGTCAATTTCTTCATACCATCGTTTCTGAAAATGGTAGGAAGAAAATAGATACACCATCGGAAAGAACAAACAATTTTAGTTCTAATGAAATTTATTTTGAACTTCTAACGTAATTCGCTGAATTTTGAGAAATTTTTAAAAAATAGTCAGTTTTGACATGAAAATCTTATTTTTGAATTTGAATTTCCTTCATGCGACGTTCTAATGACGCTATCATTTTCATTTTTTTGAGGTAATAACGTCAACATTTCTCCCTGATTTAAAACAAGAACGGTTAAAATATCTTTTTTCCTCCGATTTTAAATTAATTTATTTCTTGATGGGGTCAGAGATTTTTTTTATCAAATGAAGAACCATGCGGAAAAGGCCAGTTTCGCCCTGGCTACGCCATCTGGCGGGGAAAAAATCAGAGTGACAGCAGGGAAATAATTAATGACGTCGGCTGTGATTTATTCCCTGCTTACGTTTTGCTCGGAATAAGTTGAAATCATATCGTTGGATGCAGTGGATTTGTCGTAAATTACGCAGTAACGGAACATTCCGACCTGAGTGATATTATTGGAGCGGGAAGAAGGGGGCATAATGGAGAGGGATATAGGAAGGGTATAATTAGGGAATTTTTTTATATATATATATACAAAAATATTATATAAAAATTGAAAAAAATCTCTACTTTTTTTGTTTATAGTGTCTCCTTAGTGATAATTCATTGGCATGACATAGATAAATAAATGTAGGTAGACTTACATGTCAGTTGTTGGATTAAGGTCATATATTTAATATATTTTAGTGAGTGAGATTGGGAAAATTTCAGCAATTTTTGATACATTTGTAATTTTAATTATTGACATTATATATACTGTGTTAAAGATGTTTCAGTTGTATGGCAATTAGATATACAGGTTAGTAGGTCTTCGCTTAATGTTTTACTATGGTATGTATATCATAGTTAAACAAGTACCAATGAATTTCCTTTTCTACGTTTTTAGTAGGGAAATATTTCATTTGTTATGTGAGTTGGTTGCAAATATTCAGCAATTTTTGCTACATTAGTAATTTGAATCTATTTCATGATATATTATGAGTTAAAGATTTTTTGTGACTGGCAATTAGGTTTACATATTAGTAGGTCTTTGCTAGATGTTATACTATTATGGTATGTATATCATCGTTAAACTATTAATTACCATTGAATTTCCTTTGATTAGTTATAGAGTTATAAGTGTCTATGAAATTGGGTCTTGGAGAGTCAGCTAATGGAGATTATGTGAATAGTACAGAGAACAAAAAAAACTTTAAAATATAAAAAAGACAAAGATATTGCAGCTACTATACCAGAATTTAGGGATTATTGTGAATTTGCACTACAAATAAATGTAGTTTACTTGCTTATGTTGATAATGAAGATGTCTACCATTCTGTACTTAAATTAAATAATGTTAATAATTGCATTATAAGACAAAATGATACTATTAAGGAATTGAACTGTCTTGATGGTGACACTAAAGAAGAGTATGATATTGGAAATAGTGATTTTAATACAAAAACATATAAAACCAGAATTTTCTGGAATTCAAAATGTAACAATAAATTTGCATTCTCTTATCCACTTTCTAAACCAGCGGGAGTGGCCTCCCCTAAACTTTCTCGTATACTTTTCAAACATTTGTCATTTCCCTTCCCCCTGCGTTGATAAAAAGTTCGAACCAACTGTAACCCAGAATGCAATGACTATCAGAAGGTTTTTCATTGTTGATTATAGTGATAGTAAAATATTGAGGTGAAGAATCATATTCAAAAAGATACGTATGTATTAAAACTTCGCAATATTTATTTTTATATCAAACTCTAGCAATGCAAGTTCCGCGTGCGGAGAAGAAAACAGGAGAATATCTTGCTCGCTGAATAGCTTGCGCATGCTCAGAGATTGCTTCCAATACGCAAGTAAAACGAGACACCCTAAATGTTTGCTTCCTTACAAAATCTCGCCGCCAGAATTGGTTTTTGGCAAACTGCCAAGTTTTCGGAGCATCCCTTCTTTGCACAGGCATTTACGCATGCGCATGGAGTTGAACAAGTATGCTATTATACAGATCGACAGATAGTCAGCCCGTTGACGGATTTGGCCCAAAATTTCATACGGACCTACATTTATGACGATAAAACAGTGTACCAAATTTTATCCATCTAGCTATTCAAGTTTTTGAGTTATAGCGTTCGCATGACCTCGAACATGCAGACAGACTTCCCGTTGACGGATTTTGTCCAAAATTTGATAGAAACCTACAAATTATGTTTAAAGACCACATACCAAATTTCATCCCCGTAGCTCTAATAGTTTTCGAGTAATCGTGTTCACAGACACACAGACATAATTCCAAAATTGTGTTTTTCGGACTCGGGGAGGTCTAAAACGTGGAGATTCGTCAAAATCTCGAGTTCGAATTTTTTGACGATTGCAATACTTTCTCTTTGTATACTTCGTATACGAGAAAGTAAAAACATATATCACAAGAAATACAGACAATATCTACAAATCTAACATGAAAAATTTAGATAATAATGATAAGTTTGACTATTCAGATATTTTAAAATTCAAAAGATGTAATAATAAAAGATGCAAAACTTGTGTAATGGTAAATGAAGCACAAATAGATAATTTTTCAAGTTATAATTTCTGTAAAACATGTAATTGTATATAGTAAAATCTGTAATTTCACTTATATAGGTCAAACATCTAATACAATTAACTTAAGAATTAATCAGCAGCATTCAGACACTAAAAAATTTGAATACAACAAAAATATTTACAATAAAATTGAAATTGGACATTTTAATGCTTGGGATTTTGAAAATGCAGAAATTAGTATCATCAAGATAGTTCCTAATCTAAAAAACAGGTTATGGTTATAGAATTTTTTTATAAATCATTACAATACTATTAATCCATGTGGACTCAATGTATTGTATTTCAATAAAAATATTTTACAAGTAATTAAAAGTAATGATTTTCAATATTTTTATAGAGTAGTAGCATCCAATATAGAGAAACGGCACAGTAAATCTAGTCTAGTTAGACATAAGAGATAAAATGGAGACATGAATGTAATTAATAGAGATAACATGTTTGGACTCAATAAAAAAAGAAATAAAAGCCTGTAGAGATTTAATTCTAGAAAATATAACAAAATCACATGGATGGGACGTTATTAGAGACATCTACAAATTTATTTATAACAAATTAAATTTATCTAAAAACATAAACAACAAGAAAGATATTGAATACTGTACCTTCCTTTACATGAACAAATTGTATGATAAATGTAATTTTTCTGCTGTAATAGATAAATATATTAATTGCTTTCCTATAAAAAAGTATTAAAATTAAACGTGCTTTTAAATATAACAAACAATTAGGCAGAATGATATTTAACTATAACAAAATAAAAGAAAGTAATACGAGTGATGATTGCAATTGTAAAGAATATAATAATTTCATGAATGAACATTATGGGCATGTAATTACTGGAGATTTGAATATCTAAGAGATAAGAATATCTAATAGAATATCTCTTAGGAATCTCTCTATAAGAATATCTATAAGAATATCCCTTAGATAAGAATATCTAAGAGAATTAATGAAGAAGGGTACAAAGCATCGTTTGATTATTGCTAACAGTAATAGGAATATTAAAATGCAAATAAAAAAGATATTGATAAATCTATTTTAAATATGACAAATATATTACAGGCATTTAATGAATATAAACAAAAAACTTTATATGATCTTTTTCAATTTAACTTGAAATCTCATAATGATATTAGATACCAAGACATTAAAAAACAAATAAATGAGCTGCAAAAAGATTTTGTAATAGTTTATATAGACAAAGTGCCCAGCAAGTTTGGCATAATTTGAAATATTATTATAGAAAACTGCTTAATGAGCACATTAATAACAGTGATAATTATATAGAGTCTAAATTATGTGATAGAGAAATTACTAATAGAATTAAAGCCTTTCTTTTAAAAAAAACCTAGGAATTCATTATGTAAAGAAAGATTATCCACATATTTTTCTTACTCCAAAATGTCACAAGAATCCTCCTAAATTTAGGAGTGTAACCAATGGCTGCAATACATACATTACTAAATCAGGCAAAATTTTACAAATTTAAGAAAACAAAATAATACGATTATTGTCAATAACAGTGTTGAAATTGTAAATGCCATTAAAGATGTTAACATTTCTAATATACAGACTTCTGATTTCCAAGATCTATTTAATAGTTTAGATATTGATGCTTTGGTATATACTCCAGTAAAAATTCATAATGATTTTAGTTTAAAAAAGGTTATAAGCATTAATAATTATAAAAATCTTATTAAATCTTGTATTAAAAAAATTATGTTCTTTTTGATAATAAGCTCTTTCATCAGATTAAAGGAGGGCCAGCTAGAAATATTTCAGCATATATTTACCTGCATTTTTAGGAGAAAGATTTCATTACTAATAGTTCTAGTTTATTGTATAGATATATTGTTGATTGACAGTCTTTAATAAAGATTTAGACTTAAAACCACAAATTAACTTTTATCCTGATTATTTAAAACTAATAAAGACTAATAACAATGAATTTGTTGCAGAATTTCTCGATTTAGATATAAAAATTATAGATAGAAAATTAATACTGATATTTTTGATAAAAGAACAGAATTTAATTTTAATATAAATAAATTTTCTTTTTGGGGTAGTATCTAAGCATATCAGTATTCAAGAATTTAATAATAAATTATATCAATAGAAATAACAATTTGGTTACAGATAACAATAATAGAATTAGGAACATAAATTTTTTTAAATAGTGCACTTTTGTATAGCTTTCCTAAAAAACACTTATTGGCTTATATTGATAAGAAATATTTAAGTTACTTCGAATAAAACATTTTTCTTAGTATTTTATATAATTTTCATCGTGAAATTCTTATATAATAATATGTATATTTCCTGACTATTCTTTTTGTCACTTCTATAATTGATGCACTTTCTTTCAAACTGACCTACGCATTTTAGTTTTTACAATATTACATAGGTGGCGCCACGGTTTTAAATAATTCATAAAAATAATATAATATTTTAAATATTCCAATTGTTATTTCTAAAATTTTAGAATTTTGATTATTCGCATGAATTTTAACTTATAATGGGATTTTTAATGTAGGCATCAGAATAATTTTTGAATTTTAATAATTTGCTAATTAATGCTGGCATATTACTCTGTGTGTTGGTAAGAAGCGGATATTTTGAATACTGGTAAATGCTAAGTATCACACATTGATTTTTAATTCATGGTTAAAAATGATTGAGAATTTTTATTGCAAGCAGAATTCATTATTTTATGTGAAATATTTAATAGATGCAATATACTTGTATGTGTATTTTAGATACATGCTAGATTCTTTTCCTATAGTGATGCAATATTTTTAGGATTAAGTATGATATTTTCTTTCTAACCACTTCCTTTTTTAGGGTTAATTACCCTTTCTATTTTTCCAACAATTGGTAACAGGGATGGTTTGAACAACAAAATCGATTCAACCGACTAAAACTTGTCCAAAGCCAAGCTACCATTTTAATTGTTGAAAACTCGAAATTTTTGGATTGCCTTTTTCAATAGTATTGATTGTAACAAAGTTCATAGATATGTTAAAATTTTCCATATGCTCTTAGTATATATTTAGTATTTCTATTTATTAGATTATATTTTAGATTTAGCTTAATTAAAAATTTAAGTTTTTGCATTGCATTATGGATATGTTTGTTAATTTCGTTTTGAATATTAAAATATGACATTGTTTATATAATTATTGATATCATTATATGTATATAGTATATATGTTTTGATTTCGTTTTCAAAACTTTATTTTATGTCACTCTGGGCTTTTTTTATTTTGTTGAACTCATTATGCCACGACGCCGTGCGCGTACTGCTAGTAATTTATATTGATACTACTGGTAACAACATAAAAAACAATATACCAGAAATTAATTCGAAAAAGATCATGAAAGTAGTCGACTTTCACGATCAGATTATGATTTTATGTTTTCCTATTTTACAGCTGAATAAATACTCCTAAGTATATATTTTCAGATACCATTATTTCTGAAACACAGTGAAATTGGTTATATTTTTTGATTATTTTTTCGAGAATTCACTTTCTTCTTTCTTATCGCTGCCATTGTTACATTTTTAATCCTACTCCTTCCGACAATAATTTTACTTCAACTCAAACATTTTGATACATTAGTTTACCAAAACCTTATTGCGGTTTTACAAAACGATTGAGTCTGCAACCAATACATTTTTTGGTTTCGACTTCAAACAACACTTCACTTCCACTGTTTCAATAGTTTTCAGTATTTAACTTCGAAAAATCATTACTCGCTTCATTGGTTCAAAATTATGATTAGAATTTACAGAACGGAGTATATTAGCGAAACTGAAATCGTTGCATCCGACTTGCTTCGCTGGCATTTTCAAAACAATGAAAGCTTTTTCGCGAGCCTTTGTTATGCTTTTGGTGTCTTCTGCGGAGTAGACAAATGTCAAAAAACAAACTTAATCTTCGTTAAGTTGGTTATATGTTTGTGTTCACTGCTTTTGCACACATACCATGATCGTTGGCATTTATTATATTATTATAATTTTTTTAGACATCCAGTCAACGATCGTTGTAACAAGAATAGTAACACTCGATGTTTTTCTCCGCAACCTGTAAGTATTATTTTCTTTATAAATAATAAAATTTTCAAAAAGTGTTTTGAAAAGTCATTGCGATGAAATGGAAAATTACCTTGAAAAGATATTTTCAACATTATAAGATTATGTTGCATACCTCATTTACAGCACAACGAATCTTAATTTTTTAAAAGTTTAAACAAATATTACTTATTCTCTTTAATATAATTTAATAATTATTTTAGTTAACTGTATCTATCACGCAGAAGCTATAATAAATTATTTGATAAACATAAATTGGTATTAGATAAACAAGAGTTAATTGATGTTATCAAACCCATCCTTAATTTAAACGAAGTTAAGCAATAGACTATTTTGTCTTTCTTAACAATTTAAATATTATTTACAAAAATCGTTCTCATTTTTTTATGTTTGAGAATTGCAAAATTTGGATTTTCTTAATGCATGAAAGTATCGACATCATAAACCAATTTTCAGTAATTTATGGATATTAGAAATCGAGATTACTGAAAAAAATCTATGATAGAAAAGTAGAATCTGAAATTAATTACAGTTTCAGAGGAATCTGAAATGTTTATCAGATAAGCGTACATTCACAAATAATTTTTGCGCTCAGTAACGTAGGTGGACACTAATGATTTCTTTCTCAAAACATCAATGTATGCTCACGAGATAAACAAATTTGTAACCATCGGAACGTTAAGAGATGTTCGTTCGTTATGTAAAATAATTCTTTGTTTTCGCTTTATATTATACTAGCAGTACGCACACGGCGTTGCCTGTGTAATCAGGACTTCAACAAAATTAAAAAAAAATCCCCCACAATGACATGAAAACGTTTTGAAAACAAAACAAAAGTTATACACTATTGATTGTCCCGCTTATTTTTCTTCGCGATAACGACATTTCAACTGTATAAAAACAATACAGAGTACGTTAAACTGAAACAATATTAAAAAATTGCAACGTGAAAATGATTATTACACAGCAGCTAAAATATGCGAGACAAAAATACGTTAAGACACTGACGAAAATAATAATCGAAATCTTTCAGTTGAAAGTTATGACGTCACCTGCGCTCTGCACCGTCAGCCAATGAAATTGCCAGCAACGTTCCGGAGAAGTGGCGCGGGAGAATGCTCGCTGGAGAAAAATATCTTTCAACTGACCAGGAAAAATTAATTTTAAAAAAACGTGAAAAGCTATTTTAACCGTTCTTGTTTTAAATCCGTCAGAACCGTTCCAGTTATAAGCTGAAAAAAATTGAAAATAATAGTGTTAGTAGAACGTCGGATGCAGCAAAATTAAAAACAAAAATAAAATTTCGATGGCAAAACTGACTATTTTTTAAAAATTTCTCAAAATTCAGTAAATTACGCTTGAAGCTCAAAACAAACTTCATTAGAACGAAAATTGTTTGTTCTATCCGATGGTGCATTGATTGTTTTTCAACGATCATTAGAAAAGATACTACCGCCGTAAACGTGCCAAAAATGACCCAAAACAACACAAAACATTAAATAAAAAATTTTCTAGAAAAAATTTTAAAATTCCGGCTTCATAAAGAGACCATTAAGAATACCTGTGTGTCAAATTTCAAGGCAGCAAGTTTGATAGATTCGTCTGGACATCGCACGCACACACGCTTACAAGCATTACCTTTTATAAGTATAGACTAGCTGATGCCCGCGGCCTCGTCCGCGTTGTTACATCTTATCGGTACCTTGTCTCTCGGGATAAAAATATTTTCACGTCTAATAGTTTAAATGTAAAAAATATTTCTATATCAAATATTATAATAAACAAAATCTTTTTATCGTCTGAAACGTTTAATTAAAATGAAAATATCAAATGAACCAAGTAATTTTTTTAAAAAAATGACATGAAATTAATTAAACATTGTGGTGTTTTATTTATATAGATTAGAACTAGACAGAATGCCTACACAAAATCTTTCTGCTCTCTGCACCTTTATATTTAGATAAAATAAGAAAGTCCTGTTGCACCAAAAATTTTTGAAATGTGGTAGTTTCTGAAAAAAACTACTGACTGTCCCAAGTAATTTTTAAAAATCGCAGAAAACTAATTTTTTCATAAATTATTAATAATTTTTAAAGAATGAGATATTTAACTAAGCATTGTGAGTGGCAACTGAAATATGTGTTTACGACATAGGATAAAAGGTAGCCTTTTTGAACAGTAAATTTAAATCTTCATCGACAGTTAAAAGCAAGTAGTCAAGATTTGAATCAATTTTTAAGTAGCAGGAAATCTCAAAACAGTTTTCAAGCAGATGAAATATTTTTCGATATCAATAAGGTAAAAGAAAAATCTTATTTAAATATCTCTCTTTCTCATGTTTTACAGGGTAACAAAAAAGTATAGGGATCATTTTTGAAAGTTTTTATTTCCAAAAGTTATTACACAAATTCAGCGATGCTTCTCAATATGTCGACCTTCGGCATAATAGATTTATCTACAACGCTTCGGCCATGATTTCAAAGCCCGCAAAATCAATTCCTGGGGGATTTTCTTCATCTCTTCTCTAATAGCCTTTTGAAGGCACCTCAGCGTAGAAACTCTTCGCTTATTCAGTTTGTTTTTCAGATGTCCCCATAGGAAATAGTGACATGGTGTAGCGTCAGGACTGTTTGGCATCCATTGTTGTGGCCTCACTTGCTGATCCGTGAGGAATTTCTGGGTGATCCTAGATGCATGCGATGGGGCAGAATCCTGATGGAAAACAGCATCACCATTTGGGTACAATCTGCAGTAATTATCCTTAAGAAAGGGCTTTAATATCTTCTGTATGTAATACTCAGAATTAATTTTGGCCCCAGTTTGCACAAACCGTGGTTTGGTAACACCATTGGCGGAAATGCCCATCCAAACCATTATGCCTTTGGAATGAGGCACCGTGGTTGACGGAGTCAAGTCTCGCCTGTTCTGTTAATAGAATAAGATATATAGAGAATAAGATATTGAACTTTAGATTTAGCTTTGGTATCGGACAGATAGATCCAAGCTTCATCAACTTTCGCCATCTGTCCTTACTCAGTAGATTGTAGAGTGGCCATGAACGTTGGCTCCTAATCTGCACCGATCTCTCATTCAAGTGATGACATTTAGGTTTTTTTATGGCATTTTTTCTTTAACGTATGTTTTAGTTGATAACTTACAACTTGCTAACTCAGGTTAAGAGCTTTAGCCATGCTTCCCTGTGTTGGTGGATCCGGTTTCGATGCCATCTTCTCAAGCCTCTGCAAATCGATTTCTTCAATTTACTTTGACGTCCATTTTTATTGGTTTTGAATCATTTTCAGTCGATCCGAGTTTTGAGTTCTTGATGCGGCTGATATGGCTGAGTGAAATCACAATACCTTTCTTTTTAAAATGGGTTTGTATAATCCCGTGGCTCCATCGAAGTTCTAAAAGTGCTTGCACTTGACCAATCAGCATTTGGTCAAATTTCTTCAAAGACATTATTGTGATTTTATCGAACAGTATTGCAATCGAAAGTCTAATAGCGGAGCTTTCGATCTGTATGCTGCATACGTAAAAAGGTTTTATAACTTTACTGGTAGATAACCACAAAAGTGATCCCTATAGTTTTTTGTTACCTTGTATATTCAATTTGCTAACCAAATCTTGGGTGTCACCATGTTGTTTTCTTGCACAATACTACAAATGCACGAGGGAAGAATAGTTTTTAATCAATAAAAATTCAATCCTTGACATTTGATTGACGTACTGAAGTTTAATATCATAAGGATCCCCAGGCCGCTGCTGAGTAAAGCACTTGAAGCATTGCGAGTTGTTCAACGCGATTCACAATGTCAGCTCGAATTGCAGCCACCATTGAAATGTCACCGTAGTCCAGATAGGACAAGAAAAGGCACCAAGCATTTTTATTATTCTGCAAGGGATTTGTAATCCGTTCATCACAACAATTTCCACATCCGTAATTGCGAATTTAGTTGACTTGAGAGGTTAAGTTGGAATATCAAACGTTCAATGTCCGGGCTAGGAGGATTTTGGGAACCAGAATTTACAAAAAAAGATTCCAGTTAATCAGTGTATATGTTACCGTTAAAGTGCGAAATCCGTTAATGTGCACATTACCTAGTTAAAGTGCGCAAACCCCCTTGATCACTCCCTTAAAAAATAACATATTTGAAAACTTTATTGTTGTTTTAACAAAGATCTTCTTTACTTAAATAAGTACTTAGTAGGTAATGCGCACAATACCTAGTTAATTTGCGAGATGAAAAAATTTTTGTGCACTTTAACGGTAACATGTAGAACACAGAATTAAATTAAATACAAAAGAATTAGAAAATATTCGTAAAAGAAGAATAGAAAAGAAAGAAGAAATTCGTGCACGTGAGAACAATAAAAACTTTGTTAGAAATTGTGTATGAAAACAGTTTGAAAAATTAATTAATTTAAATTAATTCAACTAAATGTGGCGTGGAATTGAAATTCGTATCATTGAAAATCTAATTTTTGAACTTTAAAATGATGTTAAAACGATTTTCGTGTGAGAATAAGAGCCGAAGTTACTGCGAAAAAACTTGAAAATTTAGAGTAAATTTTAATTAATTAAAATTTTAAGCAAAATTTTGAAAAATCCTTTCTTAGTGAACACCTATTAACCCAAGAAGCAACCACCTATCAAATTTCATGTTTCGTTTCGCTCATTTAAATTAGTTTTTATTTTTGTATTTTATATTAATTAATACCATTCCCCGGCGCGATTTCCCCGCGATAAATTAGGAAAGATGGAGAAAAAAGTGGATATTTTATAGTATTTGGCAGACAGTAAAATATACAAAGACGTAATTTTAAAATGCCAGCGGTACAATTCTATATGATGAATCACAGCTAACGAAATTTGAAAACTGAGTTTCAAATAACTCTCACTCAATTCATCTATCACTCATAGGTAGAATGATTAACGCCGAATATGCAGCGCCGATAAGCTAGGCGCCCCGTGTGAACTATGGCTGTACAGCATTTCTCCCTAGATCAGAGTGGGGAGCCTGACCTGCAGCCTTACTAGTTGTTTAAAATTCGCAATGAAATAAAATATTTTTTTGTAATATATTAGTAATTACAGAACAATAACCTTTAAGGTTCTGCTCGTGCAGCCTTTTGCCGAAATTTAATAAGGCCTTTCAGTGCAAAAAGGTTCCCCACCCTTGGACTAGATCATAAATCAACAGTACCTCCCCTTCACCAACCCTTTCCCCCCTCCAATGCTATAAATAGAACCGTGACCTTGGTAGATAAATTCCGTTGCTCCTTCCCGTTTCGCTGCTGGAAATTGTGTTTGAAAACAGGTTCAAAAATTAATTAAAATTAAACAGAATGTCGCATGGAAATGAAATTGGTGCCATTGAAAAGCTAATTTCTTAACTTTAAGATGACGTTTAAATGATATTTGTGAGACAATATGATCAGAAGTTATTGCGGAAAAACGCTAAAATTTAAGGTAACTTTTAATTAATAATTAACTAAAATTTCGAAAAATCCTTTCTTAGTGAGCACCTACTATCTAAAATGCAACCACCTGCCAAATTTCAAGTTTCTGGGCCTCGTGGTTTGGGAAATTTCGTGATGAGTGAGTGAGTCATGGTATTTGCCTTTTATATGTATATAATGTGCCCGCTAAAGTCCGTTGTCACCCCAATAATTTCTGAACGGCAAGAGTCATAGTCATAAAAGTGGGGTCTAGGTATAGTAAAGTTGCTATGCGCTACGCAAGGAAACCGCTTACAGCGCCGCTTGGCGGCAAATTTCGGAGTTAACGCTCTTATCTCAACAACGGTACGAAATAGGGGGGGGGGAAAGTCAATTACAAAGTTGTTCAGCATCATCGATTTATTACAGAAAAAACATCTTGCGCAGAAAAACGATACAAATGAAAAGCACAAAACGTACATTTGTTTGATCGCGTCGAACAAAACTGCACTTGCCGGAAATGAGGCTCATCTATCTGTCATGCTCAAAATGGTGTCCTTCAGTAACACTACACAATTGGACACGGGACTGCACTTCCCGCTGCACATTGTACAACATGGCAGGTGACACGCTGGCACAAGCATCCGTAATACGGTTTCGAAGTTCCTGCAATGTTGGTGGAGGGGTTGCATACACTCGCTGTTTGATGTATCCCCACAGAAAAAAGTTCAATGGGTTCAGGTCAGGTGAACGTGGAGGCCATTCTACGCAACCACCATACCCGATGACTTGTTGCTGGAATGTGTCCCGAATGTATTGTTTGACACTTGTGCGGAGGGGAGCCGTCGTGTTGGAACCACACATTCCGGAGGTCACTCAACGGCAAATCCTCTAGAAAATCGGATATTACATCCTTCCTTTTTTCTTTTCTTCCGCGTTATGTCGCGTTACAATTTTGGGAGTTGCGAACCAAAGAAATATGCATTTAACGCCTTGTATTTTTAACATTACTGTGCAGAAGATCTCTTCTCTTACTAAATCGATGATGCTGAACAACTTTGTGATTGACTATTTTCCCGTATATTGTACCGTTTTCGAGATAAGAACACTAACTCCGTATTTTGCAGCCAAGTTGCGCTGTAAGCGGTTTTCCTGCATAGCGCATGGCAACTTTACTATACCTAGACCCCACTATTATGGCTATAGCTCTTGCCGTTCAAAAATTATTGGGATGACAACGGACTTTAGCGGGCGCACTGTATATAGATATAGATTGTGCGCTTTATATTGTACTTTCATTGAAACTTCAATTAGCTTATTATTGATTCCTAAGCTTTGTCTAATTTATATATAATTTTCTATTTAAATTGCACTAATTAGTATTCTTACCCCTATTAGAGTAAGTATAATATAAATTAAATTGATATTTATTGAATTTCTGATATATTTAATTAGTTTCACTTAAATTATGCATTAGAATACTTTATATTTTTATATACTTTTAATTAACTTGATGTATTTCGTATTTGAATAAAGATGGAATTTTGTAATCTCTTTTTCACATGCTTCCTGATGTGTTAGAGTTTTGAGAATTTTTGCATTTGTGTATTCTCGATGACAATACATTACTTTAATATTTGCAGAGCTTAATTGTCAGTTCATTTAATTGAAATTTTAATTCAATACAAGTGGCGCCACCTGGCGGTGAATGTGAGAAAAATAATTGACTTCAAGAGCCCATAATATTTACAGTAATAAATTATAAATTAACGACTAAAAAAATAGAAAATAATTAAAAGCTTCTAATCTCGTCCAGTTTTGTTCTGCACAGAGCACGGTCCCTGAAGAGAGGTTTAACTGTAAATTAAAACTTCGATTAACCGTCCACGTCCGGGACAGGGCTGTGACGGATAAGAGAAATCCCTTCATACATACGTACATTAACGTGATTTTAATGCTGTCTTGGGATAAAAATGAAAATAAAACCCTTTAAAAGCGAAAAATACATACATATTGTATTTAATTTTACGAAACGATCCATATAAACTTAAGAGTAGTAATGTACAGAAATGAATTGAAATTTTATAAACCTGAGTTACTTTAAAATAATCCGTCATCTCCTTCTGTGTCTTTGAGGATCGAGGTTCCGCACGCAAAAGTAGCTTCTATGTTGCATTTGCTTCCTCTTGCATTTCAAACCAGTCGATGCATTTACGGGTCTATTCTGGCACCCCTGGCTGGGTTGGGAGATGTCACTTTTTCCGCACGTTAACAACGGGAAAAGTGACGTCTCCCAACCCAACCGGAGCATGACGCGTAACGGAAACAGACGGTTAATCAAAGTTTTACTGTGCGCCGTCCTGCCCGCTATATTCCGCGCTAGGCCATCCCACTGGAGCCGTGAAGAAAATTGAACTATTTCGCCTGAATTAATCTTTCTTCCCCAAAGGAAACGAAGTGAAGAGACTTGCGCGCTTTTGGCCGAAAATGTGTCTCGGCCGGAGCGGTGACAATGGTGTCGGAATTGCCTAAATAGCTGAAATGTTATATTTTAAATTTTCGGATGTCGGCAAGATTCTGATTTAATGTAACGGACTGAATTTGATCAATATTGAACTTGATTTTGGGTTACTTTAATTTTGATAACTCATTTTATTATTCTAAATTTGTTTTCTATGTTAATGTAAACGTCTTGTGTCTATAAATAAATGTCTCGTGATATTTAAAAGCGTAGTTTTTATTTCTAAGATAGTACGACTGCATCTGAAATTGATGCAGTAAGATATGATTCATTCAGTAGAAGGCAGGTAGAACTCGACAAAAAAGTATGAAAAGCGAGGGGGCGTGACCAAAACTGATATGGGAAAGTGGATCGCAAATGCTAACAGGCTGATTTATAGTGAAAAATGGGTATCATTTAATTGAACTGCAAAAAGCATCGCGCATTTTCTCGTTCTTCGTTATCATTCGCTGACTGATTTCTAATTTCATCCCTGCATTCTTATAAATCTTTCAGCCAACCTTAATGAGCACTATCACAATTTTCCCAAACAGCCGGTTCCAAGAAAGCGCGAGATTGTATTAGCAGTCATGAAGGTGTTTTTATGGCTTTTTAATTTTATCTCTGCTCAAAGGAACAGTGGAAGTGTGAAAAATGTTTGTTTATACTGTAGGAAAAAAAACCTTAAAATTTCTTTCGATAACGGTATTACGCAGCTATGTAATCTCTAATTAATCATCCTTTCTCGTATACGAAGTATATGGTGTAGACTGAATGAAAAATTCGGCTTATTGCAAAAGACAGCTGTATTTTTGCAACGCGCTCGTCAAATTAGAATACGACTACTTGCAAAAACGATGACGCTCTTTGCTATATACCGAGTTTTTCCATTTAACCTACGACACACACATATATATGGTGTAGGCTAAATGAAAAATTCGGCTTATTGCGAAGAGCGCCATCATTTCGCAATGCTCTTGGCTAGTTAGAAAACGACTTATCGCAAAAATGAAGACGCTCTTTGCAATATACCGAGATTTTCAGTTCAAACCTCCGACCTATCTTACAAAGAGAAAATACTGGTATCGTCCGAAAATTTGAGCTCTTGAGATGTTGATGAAGCTACAAGTTTTAGATCATCCCTAGTCTGGAAAAGAAAAATTGGAGTAATGTGTGTCGGACCTAACTCAAATCTAACTCTTTGGTATGTGGATTTAAACCGTAATTGTTGATTTATATCAAATTTTTGAAGAAATCCGTCCACGAGAAGTCTGTCAGTCCGTAAACATAGACATTCGTCAAAGGGAAGAGGAGATTTTCCTAAACACTCAGTCAATTTTCTTCATTGTGTGTACCAGGAAACTGCTTAACTAATTGAGATTTACAAAGATTTTTTTGGTAGCCCTCGCATTGTCATTCACTTGCAAGTAAAATTATATATGTAATGAATCCTGCTTTTAAAAAGTCGCCTTTCAGAGTAAAACTATTACACCTAACCAGTGGCGAATCCAGGATTTGGGTCTGGGAGGGGCTGAAGTATAAAAAGTTTTGTATCGGCGGCGTGACGAATGTCAAATCTTATGGCTTATGTAAACCAAAACACTTTAGCTTTACAGACTTTACTCACCTGACAATAAGAATCATCAAGAACACTACAATACTTCCGATAATTTAACAAAAAGCACAATGAAATAACTAGCAAAAACATGTTTTTGACCGTGTCAACGCAGCAAATACGAGTGGAACGACTACAGAAGTGGGAAACTTTCGAGCCTGTCAAAAACCAGGAAGAAATGTTTTCACTTTTTTTAAAGGGAGGGTAAGAAAAAACAGCTGTAGTGATTTTAAATAAAATAAAGAATTCTGGTCTAGCTCTGGGAGGGGCTGCAGCCCCCCGATAGTCACCCCCGTGGATTCGCCACTGCACCTAACTATCGTTGTCTTTAAAGGCTCACCAGGTTCTAATGAGCTTCGCAAGACTCTGAACCAGCTAATTCTTAACTACTGCGCAGCAAATTAAAGATATTCCCCGTTTCGAAGTTATAAAAGGTCCCACCATTAATTTGACCCGCTATTCTTACGTTCTAGAGTTCACCGGTGATAGGCCCAGGTTCGCACCCGGCATACCAAAATGGCCATGTACTGGAAAAATCTAAATCTTCTAAAAAAGATTTTAATCCAGTATCCTTTTAATCTTTAACTATCCTGCAAGAACTCCATAAAATATATTTAATGCTAAAAGGAACGACCGCATTCTTATTAAACCAGCGGGAGTGGTCTCCCCTAAACTTTCTCGTATACTTCCCCAAAATGGTGCTGTTACCCCCCTCCCCGCGTGGATAGAAAAATTCGAACCTACTGTAACCCAGAATCCAATGACTATCAGAAGGTTTTTCATTGTAGATTATAGTGAATGTAAAGTATTTAGGCGAGGAATCAAATTCAAAGAGATGCGTACCGATTAAAACGCCACTCTTGCCGGCTCAAGGACAAAGTGACGTAATTCACTCCATAGCTTCAGCGTGCACAGAGATTGCTACCAGTACGCATGCGCATGGAGAATCGGATTGGAAAAATTAGTTATGCAATTTGAACGCCTTTTTTTAACCGATTGAAATAAAATTTGAGCACAGTTCTATAATTAATATTAGCAACCGTCATACCAATTTTTATTTATTTAAGCCAAAGGGCTTAGGAGATATAATTTTTATAAGTATGCGATTATACAGTCCGACAGACCATCAACCCTTCGACGGATTTGGTTCAAAATTTGATACTGACCTACATTCAATGATGATAAAAAATATGTATGAAATTATTCAAGTGTTTGAGTTATAGTGTACAAGTGTTCACATGACCGCGGACAGACAGACAAACAGACTTCCTGTAGATGGATTTTGTCCAAAATTTGAGAGAAACCTACAAATTATGTGTAAAGATCACATACCAAATTTCATCCCTGTATCGCTAATAGTTTTCGAGTTATCGTGCTCACAGACAGACATAATTCTAAAATTGTGTTTTTCGGACTCGGGGAGGTCTAAAACGCGGAGATCCGTCAAAATCTCGAGTTCGAATTTTTTGACGATTACAATACTTACTCTTTGTATACTTCGTATACGAGAAAGTAAAAATTATAGATCTCCAATTACTTTATATAATCGTATCTAGTTATTGGATTGTACAAGTAAAACATTGTTCACATTTTTAGTTATTGCGTTTATTTACACGCGACTACTCACTCTATCCACAGAAAATATTAAAAATACAGTAAAACACCGTTTATACGCTTCTCATTTATACGTTGTTTCATCACAATCGCAATTCATTCGTATTCATTGCAATGATAAAGGCATCCGTTTATACGAGGCAAAGCTTCGGTTGTACGTCGTTTTGTCCCGTTCTAACATGTGAAAATTTCCATCTTTCTACCATGTGAACTGTGATAAAGATATCAAAAGTTCGAAATTATTCATAATTAATGATTTAATAGAAAACAAATTGTCTGGTGCTATATTAAAGATGATGAAGAAGTTATTCTACATTTCTTTAAAGATACAATAGACTCCATTGAAAAACTGAGAACTTATTTCTTTTGTCAAAAACATATTGTATAGTGAAAAAACATTCAATGAACTTAACTCGATTCATAATGACATACTTAATATTCACAGACAATCAGCACGTCATACGACCTCTAAAAATATTTTTTAATTAAACGCTTTACTTACATCCACATAAATCGTATAAGATATGTATAATTAGCATTCAAAATAGGAAATAAAGGTAGGATTTTTTTTTTTGCTCTTATGATAAACGTTTAATTTCAAAATTTAATTATTGATTTCCATACTAAGAAGTACTTATACTAGCACTATCTTAAAAAACTTTAAAATTAATACTTTTGAATAAATTTGCGTTAGTAGTAGCATTAAATTTCTGATAATCAAAGTTGTTTCGAAAAATTTCAATTATACGTCTTTTCATTCGTAAGTTGTTTTACGCCAGTCCCTTGAAAGACGCATAAACGGTGATTTAATTTGTGTGTACCTTACTATACCTGCAACCGCATCGGTGGCCGGCCTCGAATACGAGGATGAGAGGTTGCCGTATCAATATAGGAGATCCACATTGGTTGTAGAGTCTTTTGATGCCCCCGGGAAAGAGAAACATCAGCACGAATTAGGGTTGCGGGCACCATCTTCAAGCAACATCACCAAATTTACATAAGCCAGAGATCCACATCTTGGCACAGAAAGCAATTGATTATAAAGGTAGCAAAATAATTTCGAAAATGGCCAATACATTCTAGACATAATGTGTTTCGCTTAGGCAGAAGATATCGTAAAACAATGCCAAGCTATTAAAAGTTATATCCAATTCAAATTTTTCAAAGAAAAAGTTGAGCCGTACGTATCCATTTACCATTCAGAAACACAGAAGTAAATCATCATCTCTTTCATTACCAAAGCAAAATTACTTCCTTTCACTGTTACTTACAGCACGTAATTTTACCCTAAAAGTCTTCCATTCAGAACGAGTAAAGGTTACTTACCACCTAAGAGAGCATTCAAAGAAAATTCAAGAAGAACAATTTATTGATTTAACATCGGCCGAACGGAATAAGCATTTCTCCATAAATCAAACCCGTTTCGATATTGTCGCGTTCCGCACTCCTGCAGTTAGTTATAAAAAAGGGAATAAACTTCTCGAAATAAGCAGTCGTAAAAACCACAAAAGAGTTGCTCAAAAATCGGAAAGACGCGAGATTTTTGCAGAAATAAAAAGAAACTGAATTTAACAAGGAAAAAGGGCAACAAAAGGAGGAATTAGAGAGATAGTGGGAAAGGCTTATAACAAAAGGTTGTTAATATTTTTTCGCGGGTAAGAGTTGATGTCGCCATTTTTTTTTCTGTTCGTCGAAATTCAACAATCACAATGGAATTCCCCGTTTGAATCGAATCCATTAACTCGTCTCTTCCCTTCATAAATGGAACATAAATAATCGATTGTCGTTTGGAAATGAACGCGTGATAGGATTTTTATTTTTTCGTTTATCACAAGGATTTTAGTTTGTTTTTGGACGGAGTTTACTTTAAAATGATTTTAGAAGGACGGAACTTATAGAAATTATCTGGGATGATTGTGGGTTGGAAATATTCCGGTGTTTTTACTTTCTCAAACCCGGAATTAGCGAAATATAGACTCATTACATTTCTCAAATATTGTTTTAGAAAAATATATCATTTTGGTTCTGACATTATATATAATGTCAGAACGTAAAACGTCCTTGAGCACTACTAGCCGATGCCGTGCGAAATATTATTGTTTTATTATAAAATTAACAATAATTATTAAATTATTGCTTATTATTATTATAAAAATTAAACGATAATCAGTAATTTAACAATTATTGCTTTATTATAAATTAAATACTTAATTTTATAATAAAATATTTTTTTAATCATAAAATCAAATATTTTCAAATTTTTATTTCGTGATGATACATATTCTCATAAAACAAAAATATGTGGAAATTTTGGGGACAGAAAATCACTCTCGTTTATTTGTAAAGATTTTATGGATAAATTATTATATTTATTCCCGTAAATTTTATTTAAACAAACCTTAATTAAAATTTCTTTTTCATTTTACATTCCATTGAAATACAGAGTTTAAAAAATTCAGAGAAACATTATACCCCCCCCCCCGTCGCAACAATTTTCATCCTTAAATGGTCGTAATGCATCTCGCAGATATAAAGTCTATTTTATAATAATGTTCATTCGATTTTGTTAATTTTTCCCCTTTATAACTCTAATGATTAACCCCAATATAAAAGTGCATTCTGTAAGAAAAATTCAAATTTTAACGCGGTAAAAACAGATAATAGGTGCAGATTGTATGCGTATTAGATATAGTGACTAATGGAGGGTTAAAAACCGATAATTCGCAAACGAATGAAGGTGGAAAGATACATTTCGAGACAGAAATGAAAAATGTTCAATGTATCGTCCTACATTGGTGGTATCACAGAACATGAACAACATAAGTGATGTTTAATGCTCTGAAAAAATGTAGTTCCTCGTCTGAAACTATGTTCCTGAATGGAGGGTGTCACAATGAACATTAGTAACTGTCATTGTCTTATCCCATGTAACGCATCTCTTCGACAAATGAGGAACCATCTGGTGGCTAAAATTGTAAACTATGCGACCAGTAAATTCTAGTTTCGTGGCAAAAAAAATCGGCTTCATTTCCATTCTTTTCGTCCAAATTAGGGTTTTCTATCTTCATTCGTTTGGCAATTATTGATTTTTAAATTTGCTCTGCATTTCTGAAACACCCTGTATATCAAATTCTAATAGTACACACTCTCATTGTTTTGCTTTCTTTTATTAAAAGGCATAATAAGAGATTAATTATTATATTTTTAATGAAATCGAACTATTCGATATAGGTCCCTTCATTCAGCTAGAAAGCATATCTAAAGCATGCAAACCGCACATGAAATAAGGTTAACATTTAATTTGCATTCCAATCTACTTCCTTAACTTGGTCAAATTATACTAAATAATTTTTTTACTCTTGAATTGTCCGAATTTTAGTGCGATCATCATTTATCTCAAAATATTCATAAAAGCAGAAATACAAAACGATTTTCTTTGTCACACCTTGATTATAATAACTTAAAAAACTTTCATGTCATTTTTCTTCACAAAAAAGTGTCCCTGCATTTTATTGACCTAACATTCCTAAAATGGTATGAGATCTTGCCACAAAGGCGCATTTGATTACAGTTATAGGAAAGGCGGAATTTATCTACAGATAATGATTCAAACTTTATTTTCCTCAAGAAATTCCATGAAATAAGATATCTTTAATACTCTCATACGTATGTGGCACTTGTTTGAAATAATCATATTGGATCCTGTAATGGATCATTTTCAAGACATGGCTGAATTGAAAATCGAACAATAAAATTTCCAATACCAAGACGTCTATCGTAAGTAATAAAATTTTCCTTCCGTTCCGAAAATCACAGCATATGCCACAATAGAGAGGAAAAACTTTCCATTTCAGAAGTATCAGAATTAATCCCATCACATCAAAATCAGGAATAAAGGTGTTGATCCCCTTCACACATATGTGGCACTTGTTTGAAATAAGTATATTAGATCATATGTAACGACCAACACCAGTGGCGAATCCAGGATTCGGGTCTGGGAGGGGCTGAGGTCATAAAAATTTTGTACCGTCGTGACGAATATCAAACCTCATGGCTCATGTAAACCAAAATACTTTAACTTTACAGGCTTTTCTCACCTGACAGTAAAAATTATAAAGAAAAATACATTACTTTCGATAATTTAATTAAAAAATACACTGAAATAACTAGACAAAAAATGTTTTCGACTGCGTCAACGCTACAAGTACAAGTGGAATGACTAAAAAAGTTGGAAAATGTTTGAGCCTGTCAAGCCAGAAAGCAATGTTGTCACGTTTCTATTATTTTTTTAAAAAAAGGGAAATTAAGAGCAAACAGTTGCAGTGATTTTAAATAAAATCAAGAAATCTGCTAGCTCTGGGGGGGCTGCAGCCCGATAGCCCCCTCCCTGGATTCGCCACTGACCAACACTCATGTTCTGACTGAACTGAACATCCAAAACTAAACTTCCCAGTACCAAGACGTCAACGGAAAGTAATAAAATGTCCCTCCATTTCGAAAATCACAGCATATGTCACAATGGAGAAGAAAAAACTTCCCTTTTCACGAGTATCCGAATTAATTCCAATCACATCAGAATCGGGAATAAAGGAGTTAATCCCTTAATGACAGGAAATGACTTTTCTAATTGTCATTGTTACCAGCTGCTTTGAGATATTTTAATGCACACACTTTTGCGATAACGGCCCGCGAGATCCGTAGAGAAGGTTCGGCACATGTTAATTATTCCGTAACAGATTAAAAAATGCACATGAAAGCTCTCACGAATGAGCGCTGAAATGTGACGCGCATTCAAAGACGCCGGCACGTGGTTAGGACGGCGACAGACGCAGAATTCTAATGGGCCCTTCATGGCGACTGCAGTAACCACCTTCAACAATTAATCCTATGATTTGGAGGAGGAGGAAAGAAAGAAGGAAAAGTATATACTTAGGACTGTTTAATTGGCAATAAATAGAATTCTGGCGTCTAGACTTATGTAGCAGACAGCTACTACAGAGTGTCCCGAAAGGTCGTTTAAAACTTTAAGGGTAGGTCAGGCATAAAGTAACAAGTCATTTTTGCAAATAGAACATGGGGTCAAAAACGCAAAGGGGGGAGGAGAGAGGGCGTTGCCAGTGAATTAAATAAACGAAAAGGACGCATTAGACAAAATGTACAGCACAGATTGAATGGAATACAAATTTACAATAGCACAAAAATTCACTTGCACGAATAACAACATTGCAAGTCGCACGCAGAATGATTGATACGATAATGGCAAGTAGGACGCGGTATCAACCACCAACAAACCTTTGTAATATTTAAAGTCCAAGAACTTCAAGTTCAATATTTAAAGTCCAAGAACATCAAGTTCAATATTTAAAG